>RJWH01000007.1:3083591-3249628 GCA_004363575.1 Solenodon paradoxus | reverse complement strand
TAGAAGGGGTGTTGTCTTCGCAGAATTAATTTTTGTAATTGGGTGAATAAGGGGGTAGCATTTGTGGAGGGTTTTACGAAGGGGACTGTTTCTAAGAGGGGAATCGACTGTGCTATATAGGCACTGTCTGTATAGAGATTGAATGGCTGGCTGGCAAGAGAAGTAAAAACTTTGAGGACAGCAAATAGCTCTACAAGTTCTAAAAGTATATGGAAACTAAACAACATACTTCTAAAAAAAAGAAAAGAAAAACATACAGACCAAAAAACCATCAATAAATTAAAATAAAAATATAATCTGTGAAAATGTAATTAAATAAAAAGCAAAATATATTAAAAATATAGCATTGACTGCATACATTAATCATTTTATTTTAAAGTCAGTGATGCAGTTTCCACCTCAGGAAACTAGAAAAATAATTGAAATTAAAATCTAAGGTAAACAAAAGAAGAGACATAATAAGAATTATGAGCAATCAAGTGAATTGAAAACAGGACATCAATAGAGAAAAGCAATGATACAAAAATATTTTTCTATGACAAGGTCTATAAAACCTAAACACCCTTTATCAGGTTAACTAAAAAATGAGAGGACAAAATTAGTAATATCACAAATGAAAGAATGGACATCACTCCAGATCCTATGGACACTAGAAGAATAACAAAGGAATACAATAAATAACAATGTGTCCATAAATTCAATAACCTAGATGAAATGAACCATTTCCTTGAAAAGCACAATTTGCCAACATTCACTCAAGAAGAAGCAAAAATATAGGTTAATAGTAAAGAAAATGAATCGATAGTTAATAACATTCCAAAACAGCAAACACAAAACCCAGATGCATTCTCTGGTGAATTCTATCAAATACTTAAGAAATCACTCCAATATTCTATAATTACTTCCATAAAGAGAAACATGGGGACTACTTCTTAACTCATTCTATGAAGCCAGCATTACCTCGTATAAAACCAGAGAAAAATATTAAAAGAAACGAAAAGTACTGACCAATATTTCTATGAACATATATGCAAAAGGTAGTTATTGTAATTTATCACATCAACAGGAAAAAAAAAGTCATACTAACATATCAACAGATGTGGAAAAAATGACAAAATCCAACATCATTGATGATATAAAAAAAGCTCTCAGAAAATCACGAATACAGAGGAACTTCCTTGTTTGATAAAGAACATCTAAAAAAAATATCTGTAGCTAACATCCTACCTAAGAACTAGATGTATTCTCAATAAAATAGTGCAAGGCAAGGCTGTCTCCTCTCACTACTCCATTTCGGCATAGTACCGGGAGTTGTAGCTATTGCAGTAAGACAATAAAAGGAAATAAAAGACAGAATTGACAGGAAGAAATACAAATTTTTCTTTACAGATGACATGCATAATCATGTCAAAACTCTGAAAGAAGTGACAAAAAACTTTTGAATTTACGTGATGTAACAAGATTATAGGATACAAAATTATTAAGCAGAAGTAACTGCTTTCCCATATAAACAGCAATAAACAAGCAGATTTTGAATTTACAAAATAATACATGAACATTCTCCAAAATAAAATCATTAGGTATAAATCTACTAAAATAATATGAGATCTATGTGAGGAAAACTATAACACTGATGAAATCAAATAAGTAAATAAATTTAGAGATATTTCATGTTTTGGATAGAAACAAGATTCAATAGAGTCAAGATACCACTTATTTCCAACTTGATTTATACATTAAATGTAATCATAATAAAAAACCCAGTAATTTGTTTGTGACAAAGTGAATTTAAAGTTCATATGAAGGAACATACTGAAAGAAAATACTGGAATACTGAAAAAAAATATTGAAAGAAAACAAGCTAAAGAATAGACAACATCCATTGTTTAATATTACTATATAGTTAAGATAATTATGACAGAATAGTCTGACAAAGGAAGAGAGATATACATCACTACGAAATAACAGCCTAGAAATAGACTTTAAAAAATTGAGTCATTGGTCTTTGATAAAGGAGTCAAATACAGTGGAATAAATATATTCTTTACAATAGACAGCATTGGACAAGTGGAAATCTACATACAATAAAATGAATCCTGATACACAACTTACTCATAAAAAATAACCATACATGGATATAAACAGACCTAAATGTAGAATGCAGAACTATAAAATTCCTTGAAATAACATAAGAGAAAACTTAGATGACCTAGGATATGGTCATTCTTATTATATAAAACAACAAATTTACAGTCTGTGAGAGAAAGACTTGATAAACTGGATTTCATTAAATTAAAAATTCTGCTCTATGAAAGACACTTCAAGGGAATAAAATACAAGCTACAGGCTTATAGAAAATCTTGAAAAAGACATACTGATAAAAAATTGTTATAAAAATATATGCAAATCATTTTTAAAACAAAAAAAGACAGTCAACAACTCTATTAAATATGGACTGAATCTCTTAATGAATGCCTCTGAAATATATATTGATGGCAAATAAGCATGTGAAAGGATACACCCCATTATGTCATCAGGGAAATACAAATTCAAACAACACCTACTAAAAGGATCAAAATTCAGAACACTGTCAAAATTAAACGCTGGTGAGTATGTGAAACAGCAAGAATTCTGATATATTGGTGGGTGCAAAATGGTACAGCTACATTGAAAGAAAGTTTGATGGTTTCTTATTAACTTAATTACTCTTACTATATGATCCAGCTATTATGATTATGCTCCTTGGTATTTATCAAAATGAATTGAAAACATATATATATGTAAATATATATACACATAAGCATATATATATATATATATATATACATTCACCTGCACACTGAAGTTTATAACATTTCTATTCTTTTATTCATAATTGTCAAGACTTGGAAAATATTAAAACATCATTCAATAGATAAACGTATGATCCATGGTTAATGAGAAAATGAAATATTATTTATCATTAAAAATAAATGAGCTAGAAAGACACAGAAAGACATAGAAGAATATTAAATGCATATTAGTAAAACAACCAACCTAAAAAGGCAAATATACTTTATGATTCTAACCATACATCTTTGAAAAGACAAAATTATGGAGTGGTAAGTGGGTACCAGAGGTAAGTGGGTAAGTGGGGTGTAGAAAGAGAGAGTAATAATAAGCTAGCAGAATATATAGGATTTTTAGAGCAGCATAGATGTTTTTCACAATGATAAATATGTGACATATATTTGTAAAAATCCATAGATAGATAATATCAAGACTGAACTGTGGACTTAGATAATTAAAACGTGAAATTGTTTATGATTCTAACAAAAATGCCACTTTTGTGAGGTATATTGATAATCTGGTCCTCTCCACTTGTACAGCTGCAACATATTTGGGAAATCTCTACACTTGTTCTTAAATTTTCATTAAACTTAAAATATTTGAAAAATAAACTCAATAAAAAAAGAGAAGCAGCTAAGATTCAAGAATTTCAGTAAACATTATACAAGCAACAAACAAACAAAACCATACCTAGGAATGCTGTAGTCAATTGCGTACACGGAAAAGAAAGGACAAAAAATATCTTAGCAGTTAGAAGACAAGGACAATATAATATAAATACAATATTAAGGATCTTAACTGAATTTTAATCAGAAAAGTGGATTACAGAAGGCAATAGAATATAGCACCTTTAGAGTGATTTAAAAACATGTCAATCTAGAATTTTATCATAGTGAAAACACACTTTGAAAACAAAAATTAGACATTTTAAAGAAGCAAAGTTGAGAAACTCATGCAATGTGGTTCTGCAATGCAAAAAATGGAGTCGTTTTTCTGGCTAAATATGGATGTTATCAAATAAAATAGTAGATCTCTACAAATGGTAAAATTTTAAATATAGCTTTAAATTAAACATAAAAATAAATTTATATCAATATAATGCACTACAAATAAATATATCAATTTGATATCACAATGACTCATTGGCATATAAAAGTATATATTATGTTACATAATATGTATATTAATTAATATTAATATGAAAATATAATTTACCATATAAACATAGTAATTAACATGAAATATTTATTTTATATGTTCAACTTAAACTACTAATTTTTGTAGCATTTTTAGAAGAAAAATGTACAATCATCAGAGCATAAAATATAGGAGGAATATCAGAATTATAAAGTTATAATTTCCTTAGTTTAACAAAACTAATGAAATAACAAAAACAATGATATTGACAGGATGCAAGACTGTGTTTGTCACAGAAGATTTAAGAGGGCGAGTACCAAGGAATGAAGGAATAAAGTGGTCATAAGGGATAGCAGATGGCAGGTATGGTGTGTTGCGCATACAGATTGTGTTGTGATTTCAGTATGCTGAAAATCCCATAGTAATACAGATAAAAAAACAATAAATAGAAAAACAAATCTTATTTATTAAATTATAGACCTTAGTATATAGTTGACTATGAGAATTTAGAAACACATAATCTAATTCTAGAGCAACAATCATAAAAATTGACATAAGTTGGTACAATTTAAAAAGCAAAAGAAGAGCTAAAAATAGAATACCAAAAGTATTTTATTTACTTGGGTGAATTCAGTAAAGAATAATGAATATAGAGAATTTGAAAATTTGAAAATAGAAATATGATAAATATAATCCTAAACTCATTGGTAATTGTACTAGTTATAAATGGACCAAATTATCTAATTAAGAGAGAAACATTGATAGACTGGAAAAATAAATAACACCCATCTAAAGATTAAACAGAAGAAAGACTTGAATTACAGTAATATAATTATCAATATAACAATATAGACAATCAAAAAGAACAAAAACTAAGTGCAATAAAGTTAATGTGAAGTATTAATATCAGATAAGGCTGATTTCAAGAAAAAATGTTATTAGAAATAAGCATTTTATAGAATTAAAGGGTAGATTCATTTATGAGAAGAATATATAAATACTAATTATACATCTTCAAAATATTTGAAGCAAGAAGTAAAAGTAGTAGACTAATTAACCATTACAGGCTTTAGCACTTACATGCAATATTTGCTATAAAATCAGCAAATAATCAGCAGACTAAAAAGATTTCAATACTACTAATAAATTAAGCTAATTGATATTTTATAGACACACTACCTTACAATTGAAGAATACACATTCTTTTCATGTATACATGAAATCATTAATAAGAATGATGTTGGGTGACAATTAGCATGGAACCTATGGGTTATTTCTCTGCCAAATACATGGCTTTGGAAGGGATCTACCAATTCTCAGTGGGTTAAGATTAAATTTCTAATCTCTGCAATCCTCTGAATTGAAGGATGAATTCGAAATATGCAATTCTTCTGGAGTAGATCTGAAAAGTCAATTTGAAGGTAGAGTTTTAGGACTTAAAGAGAAGCGAGGGTTGGGTATTTTGATGTGCCAAGCAGAAATAAAAACTTGTATTCTCAGATAGTAACAAATATTAAAAGAATATTAAAAATACTGCTGCATGTGAGGGTACTAATATTTACTGACTATTATGTCAAACATTGAAAATATTTTTTCCTTGAGTCTTATGGTAAACCTGGATTTTAACTTATGATCTTCACAAACTGGTATCACATCCATGAATATGTTACATTACATGGCAAAGGGACTTTGAAGATATAATTAAGACTACTAATCATTAACTTTAAATAGGGAGATTATCCTGGATTTTCTAGCAGAATCTATTGTAATCACATTAGCTTTTAAATAGTTTTCTCAAGGCTGAGAGGAGAAGAAAATCATAGTCGTGTGACAATAGGGAAAGTCAGTAACATTGGGAGAAAATCTTTGCAAAACATGCATTATTTACAGAAATATTATCTAAAACAATCAAAGGAAACTCATCAAATAGAAAACAAGTAATCCAATTTAATAATGAACAAAAATTTGGATGCTTTACCAGAAAGGATATATAGATGTCAAATACATATATGAAAAGATGTTCAATATGATATGTCATTGCCAGCTACAAAAATAAGATATTATTACAAAAAATTGGAATGGCCAAAATCCAGAAATTCACATTGAATGTCAGTGAGGATGTCGAGCAGTGAAACTTACTAATATTGGAAGGAGTACAAATAGGTACAGCCTGTTTGGAAGATAAGTTGACAGTTTCTTACAAAGCTAAACAATCTTACATATTATACAGCAATTATATTTCTAGGTATTTAGCCAATTGTGTTGAAAATTATACCCACCCAAAATCTTGCATATAAATGTATATAACAGCTTTATTAATTTCTCCCAACCAAAAGAAACCAAGATATCTTTCAATAGATAGCATATCCCTTCGAATGCAGTATATCCATACAAAAAAACATCATTCAAAGATGAAAAGAAATATACTATCAAACCATAAAACCTATGGAGGAAATTTGATATTATTTCTAAGTGAAAGAAGCCAGTCTGAAAAATCAACTTATTGACTAACTTCAACTACTGGCGAACCTTGGAGATATTGCTGGTTTGGTTCCAGATCACTGCCATAAAGTGAATGTCATAATAAAGTGATTCACAGACATTTTTCACTTTCTCCAGTGCATAAAAAAAGTCATGATTACCCTATACTGAATTCTAGTAAGTGTGTAATAGCAGTATGTCTAAAAATATGCATACCTTACTTTTAAAATATTTTATTGCTAAAAATTCTAAGCAAATTGTAACCTTTTTGCTGGTGGAGGGGCTTGGATAAAACAACATCTGTGAATGAAGAATGCCATATATAGTGAAGGGGTTAAAACGGAGCACCCTATGTCTCTCAGAATTGGTCTCTGGCACCTGCCCCATTATGATACAAGGATGATAGAGGACAACCCCAGAGAGAAAAGTGTTCTTCTAACCCTTTGCCCCTTTCCTTAATCAAAGAAGTCATCTGCTATTTTTAGGACCTCCACCCTTCTCCTAATCCAGAGTGGTTTTGTGCCTAATCCCTAGCAAAATGTAGAAAGTTATTTATCTTTATTTTTAGATTTAAGGTGAATCATTTCTCCTTGCCATGTGGCGATCCCCTCTTCTTTTCCCCACACCCCAGATCCCCTTTTCATGTCTCAGTTCAGGATGTAAATATGGATCTGCCCAAGCTACCTCAGAACTTACCTCCATGTAAATTCTCTAATGTATGTTATAAAATTTGAACTTTTCTCTTACTAATTGTGCCTAAAGTTAATTTGTTCATTTACCAGTTTGTGAAGACCTTCAGAGAAAGTAGATAACTTTTCCTTTGACCTCTACAATAGCATTCTGAAAAAGCCAAAATCATGGGCTTGTATAGGGAGCATTTGGAAATTCTCTATACTATTTCCTTATGTTTTCTCTTTTAAGATGTAAAATCTATTAAGAAAATGAAAGAAAAAAGAGATTTAAAGCATATAAGAAGGATTCAGCATACTAACATTGATTCTGAAGATGGAGGGACCAGTTACCTCAGTCCAACACTTATGGGAAGACAAATTCTGTCAATGATCTAGGAGTTGAGTTCTTAACCCAGAGCTGCTAGCAATAGTCTAGGAGAGGTGACACCTTGATTTTGCCTTTTAAGGCTCTAATCAATTAAGCCTTGTGCCCAGACTTTTGATTTAGTGATCTGTGAAATAACAAATGTCCCCTAAGTTGTGGTTATTTGCCACAGCAATAGAATTCTAATACAAGTCTCATTATATTTTTCATAGCATGAGCCATTATTACCATTTAATAATTCAGGAAACTGAAGGCCAAGGAAATAATCATTGGATTCACATGACAATTGAAGAGAAGAGCTAATATTTTCTACTACTCTAAGCTACCAATGATTCAGATATGACATCCATTTGGTTTACTATCAAAAGATTTTATTAGAGAATATTAGAGTTAAAATGTTTCTAGTAGAAATTAATTTGATTTGTTGATTTCCAAGTTTATGAGTCAAGAGTAAATTACCTGCTTCTCATTGCTCATGCAGCTTAAAATTAATGAAGTCACCAGAAAACTTAATATGGAAAACAATTTATAATAAAGTTACTTCTACCTTTTTTTCATGAGCTTAATTAATTATACTAACATTAATTTTATATTTCAGTTTATATTGCTTAAAGTGTTAAGCCAGAAAGTCAAATATTTTCTTTAAAAATATAAATTCAGCTACACTTGCTTTTTTCTCTTTTCACTCTTTAGAAT
Source organism: Solenodon paradoxus (assembly GCA_004363575.1). NCBI lineage: Eukaryota > Metazoa > Chordata > Mammalia > Eulipotyphla > Solenodontidae > Solenodon > Solenodon paradoxus. The sequence goes on along the minus strand of RJWH01000007.1, from coordinate 3,241,429 downwards.
CAAGTATTAATATGTAAAATTCAAATGAGACCATTTGTACATTCAATATTTCTAAGTAAATGAGTTCTTAGCAAGAGAGACTGGTACAGTTGAGATAAACAATTTAGTATCATAAGGCTAGACAGTGGATATTGATTCAAAATTAAGGTAGAAGTAAAACACAATTTTAGATGATTTAGGGGAAACTTGCCCATGTGTTACAAGTGAAGTATAATTTGTCTTAGCCAAACAAGATAGTTGCCTGTTTTCATGTTATTATGATTTAATTTATTTCTTTAAAGAGTTTCTGCTATCCTCTTTTAAAATGGCTTTTTTAGTGGGGTTTTGTTTTCTTCCCTTTTTACAAGAAAAAACTGATACAAATTAATCTTTAATTTGAAAGACTTATTTTAAAAAATGGTAGTATATAAACATAATTTAATTGGCTTAATAAGGTCATCCTATTAACTTTCGAACATACCAAATTACTTCATTTTGTGCTAGGTTTGATAGCTCTGACATCTATTTCTTGATCCTCATGAAGCCACTGAAGTTTCACTAAGTCGAAGAGAAACACAAAATAATGTATAATAACAGTGTTTTAAAAACTGGTCCATAGGCTACTCATTTTGGAAGATAGTTAATATTAATGAAAATGGTTTGTCAACTAAATTTGGAAAATGCATTAGTATACTAAAGGTTTTGAAATATACCTAAGAATAAATAGTTGTTTAACTTATTATTTCTCAAAATTATTGTTTTAATTGATATTCCATTGATTTCTAATACTACACAAGTTTTGGGTGTACATCTTCATACCTCACAAATGTATATATCATAACATACCCACCACCAAACTTCCAATTGCCATTCACCACTATTCAATTGACACCTCTATTTCTCCCCTCACCCGCTTCTTCTCCAGTAACCACCATTTATTTGTCAGAGTTGAGCTTTTTTGTTCATTTGTTTCTTTATATTTCACATATGAATTAATAAAGTATTTGTCTTTCTTTTTCTGATTTATTTTGCTTAGCATAATCACCTCAAGTTCTACCCTTGCACAAATGGCAAGATTTCACCTTTTTAATAATTGAGTAGTATTCCATTGTGTATATATACCATATCTTCTTTATCTAACCATCCATGGATACTTAGATTGCTAATATGTCTTGGTTATTCTAAATGGTGTTAACATTGTATTACAATGAGCCTAGGTTTAATAGATTCATATTTTTATATTTTATGGATAGCTACCTATAATTGGGATTGTTAGATTATATGGTACTTTTCATATTTTGAGAAAACTTTATACTGTTTTTCATAGTGGCCGCATCATTTTATTTTCCCACCAATATACAGGGCTTTTTTTATCCATGTCCTCTCCAACACGTGCTATTTCTTGTCTTCTAGAAATAGACCATTTTCATGGGTGTTAAGTGATATATCATTGTTGGTTTTATTTGAACTTTTCTAATTAGAATTTATGATAAAAAATTTTTTATGTACCTGTTAGTCAAATGTATGCCTTCTTTGGAAAGTGTCTGAACAGATCTTCTGCTATTTTTTTTTTTTAATTGGGTAGGGTTTTCTTGTTTTTTTTTGTTGATGAATTTCATGAGTTCTTATATATTTTGGACATTGAACCTTTGTCAGATATGTAGATCACACATATCTTCTCTAAGTCATAAGTTGTCTTTTGTTTTAGTGGTGGTTTCATTTGCTTCACAGATGATTTTTTAGCTGATGTAGTCCCACTTGTGATATTTGCATTTGTTTCTCTTGTCATTAGAATCTAATCTCCAAAGACAGATTCTTTAAGGCTGATGTCAAGGAGCCTACAACCTATATTTTCTTCTAAGTATTTTATAGTTTCAGGTCATACATTAAAGTTTTCATCAATCTTGAATTCTTTTATATATGGTATAAGGTAGCGTTCAAGTTTCATTCTTTTTCACATGGCTGTTTTTGATTAAAAAAAAAAAAAAAAAAAAAAGAGCCAGAGCACACAATGGAGAAAGGAAAGAAGTATTTTAAACAAATGGTGCTTTGAAAATTGGATAGTTCAAACTTTTTTTATATTTGGAAGCTTTTATTTACATAACTTCATTAACTAACATTTCATAGGAAGATTTTTTTTTAGAAACATTGGCATAGAATAATTCCTAGAATGGTTTATGTTCTGGATGACAGAGTGATATATAGGACAAAAACACAAATTCTAGTGCCAGCAGACTGGTTCTAAATCTAGCTTCTACTATACCACCTTTATCTAATTATTTGTATCTTCTATAGGCTCATAGTTTTCTTAATGGCTAAAAAGGGATAATGAGGAAACTCATGGCATGTAGAGAGTAAAGGTTATAGAGCTGGAACATCTGGACATGAATCTTTTTCTTTCCATACACTAGCTCTGTGACCTCAGCAAAATATTTACCCTATTTGAGCCTTACACAATCCTAGTACCTAATATCAAAGATCTTGAGCTTAAATTTTTAAATATATGCATATCACTTAAAATATTTAAAAATAAAAGTTTTCAGTCATAATAGCTACTAGTGTTATAAAACTTATATAGTTTTTTATGATTAAATGATTTATGAAATCATTAGAAAAATGCCTGGCATAGTTTGAACTCCATAGATGCTTTGCTCCTTTCTTCTTCTTGACTGGTATCATTTTTTTCCTTTTTTCCTAAAGTAAATTTTGATCTATTTTGATATTTCTGAAACATTTAAAATAACCATTCTATTGGATAACTATTGATTTCCAAGGAATTTGAAGGAAGCAAATAGATGTGAAAATAAAGAAAAAAAAACAACAACAGGATGTGGAAACAAATTAAATCAGAAACTATTTGAAGAACATAAAGTAAGTCACTCCATAAATTGCTAGAAATGGGTAAAAAACAATTCTCTTAGTTTCCTAGTAGTCAAATCAAAAAGGTTAAAAAATAGTTACAAGATTTTAATGTTTCTCATAATTTTTAAAAAATTCCAATGTTATTTCATAGTACTGAAACCTAAACAATATGTTTCATCTGTCCTAAAAGACACTCCTGTTTTAAATACAATAATAGCATTCTCAGTAATGCAAAAGAAGTAATATTGCCACATAATTCAGTCAGTGGAATTTCCTACAAGTATTCCTAAGTTTTAGGAAAACCAAACAACTAAAAAATAAATAATTAAATAGCTATCATAATGAAAAAACTAAAAAAAAATTATATGATCGGACATTCTCAGTGATAATCACTTCAAATATTCATAGACAAAGATTTATTTTGTGCTAAACTAGGATGCAGCTAAATTCTGCTGCCAACTAGGAGAACATACATACTATGAGTGAAGAAAATAACGACATCCTTGAAAACACTTAATCTGATCCGATATCAATGAAATAGTCTTTAGCATCTCATACTGTTTCAAGTATAATCGAAGATTTCTTCAGAAAATGATCTTCTATGCCAACACACAGAAAAAATGAACAAAGCATTTGCTCCAAGATGAGTTTTAATTATTTTGGTATAGAAAAGTGTCAGAGTAAATACTACTAATTGCCAAATTAACATTTTAAAACTCAATATTTGCTGTTAGCTAACATGGATTCTTAAATCATATTTTCATATATATTACTTATAAATGACTTCTGTAAAAAGAAGTTAGAAATAAATTGGTTAGATATGGCTGTATGCACAAAATGAGATTTAATTTTAGAATAGTTCCCTTAAATCAGTGTGCCAGCATTTCTTTCCGGAAGAACTGGGGAGAAGGAAGGAGGCCGCGAAAGGCTGAGACAAACTAGAGACTAAGATAGAGTGAAAGTGGGGTCAGGGGTGAACCTTTTCTGAGGACTGTCACATGGAGAGTCTGACGACTTGTGTATTTATTGTCATTACACAAGGAAGTTGTTTTTTTGAAAAAGCACAGCATATAGATCATCCATATTTACAACCATGGTTCACATAGCTGAAGTCACACACAGAAGACTACACGTACTTTTACACAATGTCTTAGCTAACTGGCTAACTTGTAACTTCGTATCAAGTTTAAACAATACATCAGAAATCCCTCCAGCTAAGGTCTTCCTTGCCGGTGGGTACCTGGCATTCCAGGTACAAAGTTTATTTCCCTGCCAAGGCATTGGTTTATATAAACTAAGCTTTTCCCCTATTATTCCCCGCACCAGTGTTCCGATAAAATTCTGTAGCAACACACTTTGAAGCGAAATCTTTTGAGTGACAATACAATCATTTCTCAAGAATGAAAAAAAATATCTAGCATTCTCTCCTTGAAGCAGTAGCACATGTATCCTAATCTTGGAGCAGTTATGAGTCATTGAGGTACAAGTGTAAGAGAAATGGGTTATGACTTATCTTTTTTTTTTTTGCACCACTGGAGATTGTTAACTCATCTGCGGGTGATCAATTCTAAAGACTTTGATCTCATTGTATGAAGATATAGAATCATGATACGACTAAAACATGACACCCAGTTTTCTCATAATTATTCTTCTGTACATGAAGAGCCAAGGACAATACAGAACAGGCCAAGAGACAAAGGAGAAACTCATCAACCTCTAACCCTGAGACCTTTCACTTAATCAAAGAAATCTGCCACTCCATGAGCTTCCACCCTTCTCCTAATCAAGAAATGGCCTCTTGTCCCTGTTCCCTATAAGAATGTAGAAAGGGAACTTCTTTATCTGTACTCTCAGAGTAAGAGTAAGAATGAGTCATTCTTCCTTACCATCTCTCCCCAGAGATTTCTAAGCCTCAGCTCAAGATATAAGTGTATGTGTGCCCCCAAAACCTCAGAATTTACCACTGTGTAAATTCTCCATACTTATTATTAGGTTTGGACTTTTCTCTTACTAAGCATATCTAATGTTAATTTGTTCATTTGTCCAGCCTGTGAAGAAACTCTGAGAAATGGGGGAATTTTTCCTTTGACTCCCACACTCACTTTGAGAAACAATAATAAAGGTATTATTTATCTTTTAGTATTTCTATTCCAATTGGAAACAGCAAACTAAAAAATGTTTAAGAGAAAATACAATGTTGTCATGGAAAATTAAAATTTTGATAGAACATATGCAGGAATATTAGGGAGGCTCTTAAGTATCACATTTGATAGTAAAAACTGTATTAGCAGTGATTAATATGTTAAATGCACATTTTAATATTCACTGTTTGTTAAAAGGACTCTCAATAAATCCCAGAAAGTAATGTTACCAAACTAAGACTTTTTTTCTCTAAGAAACACAAGTTGCTCATTTTAGCATATAATTTAATTTCCATTATGAGTAAATGAAATTCTTAACTAGGAAATATTGCAATCATTAATCTAGCATAATTAAAAAATGATTTCCTTTAAAAGCTACCGTGTGGACAGATAGAAATCTGAAATTAATTTTAAAAGAAGCATAACAGATAAGCCAAATCACATTGGGTTTAATATAGATTGCAAATTGATAGTAAGATATTAGATATGCCTTCATTTATAATACCTAAAGCATAGTAGAGGTCATTGGCATTAGGGTGCAAAGCTTAGCTTTACTCAGTCATTGAAAGTGTTGAGGAAATACTAAGTTTTTACATGTTAGTTTTTTAACATCTCTAAGTCCACAGCAGTCAGAGGTTGTCCAAGATAAGATTGTGATGGAAAGCATATGTGCGCTAAATACTGGACAATCAGAGGTTGAGAGTACTGTAGGTGCACTCTGTTACTTATTTGCTCTTAGGAGAGTTTATATAAATATTAATATTTCTATGCTGCCGGAGTAAGATATAACCACATGAATATTAGTTGCAAGTTACACACGGGGTTTATTACTCACAAGTTCCTGATGCCTGGGTCCAGCTTAAAAGGGGCCCCATGGTGATCTTCTCTCAAACAGCAGCTGCAGCGATTAGTTTTCACTTGTGAAGAGCTGAGCATCCGATGGGACACTGGCAAGCAGTCGCTTCCAGCCACTCACCATACAGAACATCAGAGAGTCTATGCTGGAGTCTAGGCGACTGACATGTTTGAAGTAGAAGCCCCTTTTATAGCTTGAATCCACAGGCTATCAGTTGGGTACATTTGGGGTTCTGTTATCACATCTCAACATTCATTTTACATATCACAATTTAACATACATTGATGCATCAGGACATTGTTGACATCTTATCTATCATTCAACACAGGCTTACTATCTTTACTAAATACAAGCAAGGTTCCACACAAGTCTAAACATGCTTTTTCTGAGTTTGTAATAGTAACACAGTATTGCATCAGAATATTTCAAACAACTTCGAAATAATATTATAACAGAGGTTCAATCCTATATTGGTAGCTAGACATCTAACACCTTTACCAATAAAAGAAAAAATAAACTTTGACCTAATAGGAAATCACACATAATAAAAGGAGACCAATGTTGAAGAGGAAATTCTGGCTATATTTCCACAGAATGTTATTAGTGTCACTGAATTAATATTTTTCATTTTCATTTGATTTTTTCTACTAGATTGTTTTATTAATCATGGGATCTAATCAAACCACACATCAATTGTGCTATTTGGACATAATTAGGTTATTGAGCTAGTACTATACAGACTAGAAACACAACTTTAATTTTTTTATAAACTAAGACTATTTACTATGCTTACTGTTATTGCTAAACTTTTTTATAATAAACTTTCGATGCCATTTACTTTTCTTATTTTTAACAAGTACCAAAATCCTAATGTGAAGAAAGGCACAGAAACACTAAGATATTCTAGAAGAAAACAATATTCTCTAGACAAGACATAAACCTATGGAACAATCAGAATCTGCTTTGTGTCAATACATAATGAAGTGCTAAAACAAATTCTACATGAAGGGGATAGTCACTACACATTTGTACAGTTCACAAACATTTGAAAGAGAGATTACTTAAGGATGAAGCAATAAAAAAAGCTAAATGAACAAAGTGAGCCAAGCTGTTGAGTTATGGTTGGGATTTGGATAGGTTGAAATAGAGTAAAATGTCTTAGGAAAGACAAAGCCTTGGGATCAAGACTGTGAAGGCACAAACAGAGGAACTGTGTTTAGCTAGAACATATTGTATGTATGAAGAGAATAGCACAAGAGCTATTTGGACAAATAGGAAGAAGCCAGACTGAGGCAGAGATTGCAAGATTCAACAATGAGAGTTTAAGAAACACTCTTGGCAAAAGAGAAATAGTGATAAGGAAAATATTGTATTTAATTTAACTTGCAGGGTCACTTCCACGACACTTTTGTAAAATTTGTTCCTTAGCAAAATCTTCTAGAAGATATGTAGGAGTGCTGAGCTGTTATTCCTCAGGAGAGGAGCCTGGGGTTTATGGAAATTAAGCAGGCACACATTGATTATGAGTTGATTTAATCCAAAGAGATACTCAAATATTAGCATTTTCTATGGGTGCCTGAATATGGGGGAAAGGCGAGAATCCCTGCTTTATGTAATAGCAGCAGCATTGAATTGATTTACTGATTTTTGACTCATTCATTAAATAAATGTTTCCTTTAGGAAAATTAGAGGTGATGGATCTTTATAAATTTGAGGTTTCCAATGACTAAGATGTTCCCCTTAACATTCCCCTTAGTTTCAGAGACCTTTAGATAGGTTTCTTCCCAGACTATAGGCCCTGGAACCTCCTTTCCTTAGAGCATTTACTTTAGAAAACCTGTAATTATAAAAAGACATAAATCCTTTTAATGCCTCTTGCCAGTTTTACAGTACGTGCATTTCTTTCTCAAGGACCCAGAAACCATCTATTTGAAATATAATCATCAAGGAATATAGCACCACTAATTCTCATTTTGTGGGAGGGTAGGAGACTAATTTCTGCAAGGATTTTTGCTTCAAGTTATTAAATTACCATCTGTAATAAAAATAGGAGAAAGTTAACTTTTTATTTGATAAACTCAATGAGTAACTAAGCACAAGTCCCCAGTGAATTCCCCCCTTGCCCAAGCGCTTAAAAACCCTACTAACTTTTCTTTCTGTGCAGTTGAGTTTAGACTGAGTTCTGTTCTCACTGCCCTATTGCAATAGCCATAAAGTCTTTCTAGCATGTTTAATGTGATCTAGTGAAATTTTTGCCATGACACTGAATTCATCATTTTGTTTTAAAAGACAACCTCTGTCATATCATTTACTACTTTCATTTATTATAAGAGAGGAACGAAGGGAAAGGAGAAAGAAGCATCTATAAGGAAAGACAAAAGAAGAGACACTTCTATTTATTTGTTTATTAATTTTAGCTATTCCCCTGATCCCAGGTCATGAACTTAGGCTATGTAAGGTCTACACTGATAAAGGAAACAAAAGAAAACAAAAAAACTGCAAGTTGTCACTTTCTGGTCAAGCATAAGAAACGGAATGTTTTGCAGTCTGAGGCAAGACCAGATACTGTTCAACAACCACTCCTGTTTACCAAACTCAAGGACTACAACCCCACCCCTACGCACTCACCTAACATTCCAGCCCATCAATGCCCTACCCCTAAATCAATGATGGCCTTATTGAAATTCCACCTCTAGCCCCTTCCATGCTAGTCAGACTACCCCCTTAAAAACCTCTCTCTCACAGCTTCCCTTGGATTGCTCTTTTCTGTCTCCTCAGAAAGGCGCTCTCCAGGCCTGCATGTGGGACAATAAAGTCGTGCCTCAGAATGTACCAACTCCCTTGCCTCAGTCTCTTTCCTTGTGGGTCTATCATACACCTCAGTCAGTTAGAGACTGAGTCACCAGGAATTGCCTCATTTGCTATTACTCAGATGTTAAGAGGAGCCATACATATTGTGGGGTCAGGTTGCGCAAAGAATCCATGACTATTAGGTAAGTGAGAAAGCAAAGATTTAATTAGCGGGTAAAGGAATGGACCCAACCAAAGGAGGTCCAGATCCGGTCCACTTTTCTGGCAGCCTGGGTTTTTAGTGGAAAAAAACACATGGTGAGGAAGGAGGATGGAGAGAGGATCATCAGGCCAGGTTGAAGTTCCTGATTGGGCAATGTGAAATTGTCCTTTCTTCAACTGGCGCTGTTCCTTTGTGTAGAGGGTCCATCCCAGTCACGTACTACACGTGGGACACATCCATTGGCTTTCCTTATCCACCTGGATGGTTGCTCAGCCGGGTGGTATGAGGGACAATTCACTGCCCTGATATCGGAACTTTGATCCCTGGCCTAAGGCTTGCTCTTTTGGGGTCCTGACACACATAAGCCCTCCTATATACCACTCAACTCTGATTACTGTTACAAACATTTTAAGCAAAATGTTTTGTGTGCTTTTTTCTTATATATCATCATATAAACACAATTTGATATCTTAAAATAGATTCTTAGAAGATTGTACAGCAAACACAAAATATTACATAATACCCATGATTGGATACGTATTCCTATATGTCTATTTAATGATAATCTTATAATCATTACTGCTGTTTATCAACAGCTTTTCTCTCCATTCTAAAAAAACGGTATTTTAAAAAATATTTCCTTGATTTAAAAAAAATCTATTTTACAGAATATACCCTATTGCAATTCAACCAAAACATGAGAGATGAAAATATATGATTTGACAACTTGTCTTTTGAATTTACTATTATCTATTTTTAAAGGAATCAAATTTCTATATTTAGTGTAATTTTTATGGATAACATCTAAGTATTCATATTCATTTTTACTATTCATTTCCCAGCCTGTTCACTCATTTTCTGTAAGACAGAGATTTTATACACATAATGAGGACAAAAGACTTGAATTTGCAGATGAATGATACATTCTATAATGACTCGATTATTTCCTGAGCATATGTTTTCTTTAAATGTCACTATTACTACATAATTTTAACAAATACACTGTATTAATTTATGAAGAAATGCACAAATCATGAAAATACTCTACAACATCATAATATACTTCTGAAATGCTGTTTATTCATTTAATTGCTTTATTTATATGAAGCAGCAGTGACATTTGTAAACCAGCTGTAGTGATAACAGGTGTGCATGCCCCCTGGATATTCGATGGATATATTCCTGCTAAGTGATAGTCTAATCACCCAAGCTCCATGGAAGACTAAATTTAAATCAGATGTTAATTGCCTCCTGAGTTCAGCTGATCTTTACAGTCAATTATCTCCCCTACAGTCAAATGGAAAAATGCTTTGACTCAGGAAATACTATATGAAATTTGTATATTTTATAAGGAAAACAGGTTTACAAACTATGTGCACTTAAAAAAGAGAAAACTTTACTCATTCTCTAATTTAATATTTCCCCACTTTTTCTCCCATTATCATCATTGAATTGTTTCTTTAACATCTAGAAAATCTCTAGTTTATAACTTTTTGTCATTCAAAATTTCCTATAGAAAAGATTGAATTTTTTTTCATATCTGGATATGATCAGCATGGCCTACCAGAGTCTGTTGTCTACAAAAGATGTTCCACAGATATGTGACAATTTACTTTAAAGACTTAGTATATGAATTCACCAGAGCAAGTTATTTTCTCAGTTCTCCTCTTTCTTAAATTATCTTATTTTATAACATTTCCAGGTCCTCTTCCTCTTTTCCTTTAATACAGACATTCCAGAATGAATGAATTCTTGGTACTGTTCTGCTTTTCCTTTAATCTCTTGGTACCAGGACAAGTTTATCTAGAGTCTTTTCTATGAAGGTGACTTCTAACTCTATACCTGCAGTCCTTATCTCTCTTAGTTTCAGTATCAGCTTTCCAGCTACATGTTGACTGCACAGGATTGTCTTTATGGCATTCTCATTTCATCTGTCACCCGCTCTCCATTAGAATGTCTGCTTCTCCCCCTGACCCCTATAGCTTATATTTTTACTACTATCTTGATGGGCACTTGAGCTCAAACTATCAGAGTGAAATTGATTCCTTTCACACTTTATCCTTCTCTCCCTAAATTCCCAAATGATCTATGCACAGGTATTTAACCTATTCAATTTTCTAATATTTTTTCTGATAAAACTTCTAGTTTGAGCTTCATACAATTGTTATGGCTGTGAGGAATAATTATTATATACTAAATTTGTATTTCCAAACATTACAATGGACATCTTAGCTCCAGTAAGCAAGAACCAGTGACAAATTTATAGATACACTAACCATATTGTTCTTGGGTTTCCTGTACTTGCTTCCTTGTTTCATAGATAATAATGTCAAAAATGCTCTTTAATTGTCCTGTACAATTTATACTTTTGATTAGAAGTGAAGGGAGAAAACTGGTTTTAAGCTCATAGCTATTAAAATTAGTTCTTTAAAGGATACACAAGAAAATGTTAAATTTCAGTGTTAAATAAAAAAATCCACATTATTACAAATGTCTATTTAATACTAAGTCAAATTAAAAACCAGGAACTGCAAATATCACACAAAAAGATCAATCTACCTACTTGTGAAGATAAAATCAATTGACAGAGAACAGAAATGGCACTAAATACTCTTATCACACAGTAAGTCCTCATTTACACATGGCACACAATTCTCTGTAAAGGGAAGAAAATAGAATTAGTCGAAAATCTATTCAATTACCAGAAACCTACCTCATATTCTTGCTTTGTCTCATGAAATACATGTCTATAACTTTTTAATTTTATTATTATTACTACTTTTAAAATTCAGACAGGCACTGAGGAAAAGGAGTTCAAATGGAATTGAAGACTAGAAATGCCACGTGTTTTTTTTCTCCCTTTAAATTCACATAATATAAAACAGGCAAACCAATTTAAACAAGATTTAGAAAATAAAAAGTTGCTGCCTGCCTAGTTTAATTCCAGTGAATTTTATATCAGTACAATAAATCCCTGAAAATGCAGGTTTCCAATGGAACCTTGTTAAATATTTAATCATAGGCACTAGGCCCATAACCATAAGCTGTTTTCCTTATTCTTATTTATTTCAACAGTAACTTTTATTCTTTTTATGGAAGAGATCAAATGATGATGAGAAATAATCATTCATGTGAGCATATGTGTGCTTACCAATACACAATGGCAATATTGCTGCATATGGATTTAGTTGTGTAAGGATGAAATTACAAAAATGACTGCTTCTTCAACTGAAGAACATCTCCCATTTTACATTTGCTAGACACAGAAAATTAGAATAAGACATATATTCCTTGTGGGTTCTAGATTTAGATTAAAAAAATACTGTTTCACACTATCGTAAGATATAAATTTAATTCCCAAGAATATATATAGCCTATAAAGAAATAGTGTACCATTTAAAATTAAATTCTACTCATCCTTCACGGATTACCTTATACATCACTTCTGTAAGGAAGTCTTCTTTGAACTGCCAGAATCGCTCTGTTCTTCTGATAAATATTCTATAGAAACCTGTATTTTTCTTTCACGGACTGAATGGCAATGAGGAAAAGCAGTCAAATTAGATTTTACTCTCCAAGAGGTCAAGAACCAAGCCTAACCTATTACATTCTATATCTCAGGCTAACATTGCCTTTACATACTATGAACTCAATAAACAGTGGGTTTAAGATGCACTTACCAGTACAAAGTTGATAATTTCTGTGAGTAGCTGAAAAGCCAGATTCAAAACAAAATAAAGACTATGAACCAAACTTTCCATGGACAGGAGGAAACTGTGTCAACCAGCTGATTTGAAAAGATGACTTAGTATAATCAAAAGTCCAGTGGGCAAAGTCACATACAGTAAAGACCCTAATCAAATAACTGGTGAGAGAAACTCACTGAATTTTAGAATTATTAATGATAATAACTGCTGTGTGCCTCTCATTTCTTCTCCTTTTATTTAACTCCTTATTTTCTAAATAACTTTTTTAAAAGGAACATATAAGCAGGAATGAAGGTGAGCAGAGGGAGGCAGGAAGGACGAGAGAGAGGAAGAAGCACTTTTTAATTTATTTTATTTAGCGGTTCATCTTGGTTGCTGCCTCCAGACCAGGATCTTGAACCTTGGTCCTTGGGATGTACAAGGACTATGCCCAGTTGATTTAACTGCTAAGTCAATCACCAAGGCACACCTCTTCTCTTTTAAAATGGAAACATTAATTATGCTATCTTATGTTGGCAATGACTGTGTGCTGGATACCTGTATGGAAGATAACTGGCCTTTAGACTATACCTCTTCACATCAAGAAGAGTCACACCGATGAACAAAACACAGTGATGTTTATTCCCACCTAGATCTGATTTCGATGAAAAGAGTCTGCATCTTGAACTTGACTTTCCAGTGGCATGAATTTTGATAAAGGTCTTTGGAGGGATGAGTGTATTTTTTAAATGGAGGAATGCAAATAATTTATGGCCATATCAGCAGTGGAAATTTCAAGCCATAGCTGCAAATTCTTTAGTACTCTTCCCATTGAGGTGACAGATATGTCACCTTCTCTTGAGCTTGCTACTGTTTAAATAATAGAATATGACAAAAATTATACTATGTCACTGCGGAGGTTAAATCATCAAAAAATTCAGCTTTGCCTTGTTTGCTGTCATTTATGTTTGAACAAAGTTTACTGCATAGACCTCTTAAGAGTTGCTGAGATCCTTTTAAAGGATGTGAGAGCAAAAGTATTTTCTTAATAATAATAACACTGTACAGGCCTTTTACTGTACTGATATTTGAGTGTTTCAAAAATTACTGATGTCTTAGCATGAGTCTAAGCAGAGGCACTACTCTGAATTAACAGACTTTAAATTCTTTACCACATACACTTGCAGAAAAAAATGTCATTTTCACTTAAGAATATTCTTGGTGATGCAGGAAAAAATAATTTTATTAAATCAAAATCATTTACTACTCATCTTTTTAATATTCTCTGTGACAAGATAGGAAATTTGCATAAAGTGCTTTACTGCATGCTAAAATATGATGCTTGTCTCCAGGAAAACACTGTTCAATTGAGTTGTGAACTAAACTAAGTACTTCTTTCACGGAACACTATTTTACATGAAAGATTGCCTGAAAAGATATAACTATCCATCATTAGTTTTTTGGGAGATATTTTCTTGAAAAATAAATATTATTTCAAAGATGATAATTGATAGTATTGATAGCTAATGATAAATTTTGTTTTTATCTGCCACTATATGCTTAATAGCTTCATGATACTCTTCTAATGGGTGATAATTTTAGTAAATATCATTTTTTAATTTCTATAATGAAATGTTTCAATATTATAAGATCTCCTAGCTTGGTGAAATAATATTTTCCCAATGACTTGCACATGGCATTACAAAAATCATCCATGGGTAAAATATCCTTTCAATGTGCGAAATACTTCAATGGATGTTAATGTAACAAAGTACAAAAAGTTAAATAATATGGTTTCAGATTCCACATTGCAATTTGAATTGAGAAAATGCCCTCTTGACAAATTTTGGTACAGTATTGAATGAAAATATTCATGATTATCTGAAGAATCTATCAAGATTTTCTTCCCTTTTCCTATGGCATGTCTGTACATGGCAAGATTTTCTTCATATATATCTATAAAACCATATACTGCAGCATTGAACACATACAACAAATGATCAGCTGGATATTTTTTATGAAATCTAAATAAAGTTTTCTCTAAAAATGTAAGACATGTAACTCCACATTTTTTTTTTAGTTTTGGAAAAATTTTAATTAAAAACATGCTATCAGTTAAAAAGCTAATCAGTGCTATTTTAAATAATTTGGAAATATTGATCTAATTTTAAATATGGGAATATCAAAGGTGATTATTCACATTTAAAAATACCAAACTGTTGAAGTCTTTAACACTTTTTAAATACGTGAAACTGCTCTGGAAAAAAATGAATTGCTCCTGATGATTCCAGATACCAGTTGCTCCAGTTATTCAGTCACTCAAATTTTTACAGTTGAGGCAAAGACACTCTAGAGCAGAGAGAAGCTGTTTCTGCTGTGCCCTTTCTGAACTTCTCATCCATAGAATCCACAGCCACAAAAGAATGGTGGTTGATTTATGACCCAGCATGACGAGGTTTATTCTACAACAGGGAGCTGAACACTAACTTGCTGTCTCGGCTTTCCTGCCTAGTCCAGATTTGTCCTGCGTTTCCTGTGTTACTGCCATCTGCCCAGTTCCATCAGTGTAAAGCCTGAGTTTCCTAGATTTCTCCCATTCCCTCACCCAGTTTCCTGGATTTACCAACTTTCATGGATTTTACCTATTATGAAGCTCTTGAAGTTCTTTACTCTTTTCCATTTTCATTGCCAAAAATTTAACTCAGGTACATATCTCTCATTCCAAAGATGACACCAGGCTTCTAACTGGTCCTCCTAGTTCCAGCGGTCCTTGTAATTAGATTTATACTTTATTTAAGGAATTTTTTTTTTCTTTTAGGGATATGTGTGTCATTAGTCTCCTGCTGAAAAGTCTTTAGTAGCTACTCATCACCTTCAGAATAAAGGGGACAACTAAAGCTTACATTCTGACTCCTATTGTCTGTCTGGCCTCATCTCCATTGTAAAATTTTTGGAAATTTCAATATTCAAGTGTACCATAATAGAGTAATCCATTATCTTTAAATCTCTGTGTTTGTATACTCACCTTTTCCTCTACAGTGTCTTGCTACACTTTCAAGAACCACATTAGTAATCATCTCTTTTTTGTAAACGACCTCAAATTCCAGAAGAATGAATTAGATTTTCTGCCCTATGTATTTATATTATACCAGTTTACAGCTGAATTGTAACACTCATCAGGACATATAACTTTATACTGTATTGAAAGCTCACTGAAAAATTGAATTATATTCCATCTTTAAATTCTTGACATCCATTATAAAACACAGCAACACACAAATATCTGTGGAATGAAAAAAGAATTGTTTTTTATACAGCAGATATCTCCACAAATATTTGAAAATAACTTTTCTATCTGTAAAGCGAACTACATAAACAGTCAAAGTTAAGGTTTAGAAATAATCTTTAAATAAGCCATTTTTAAAAAACAGGTCATTCACAGTCAGGGTAAATGTTATTAATAAGAAGACATCACAGATTCCATTAGTTTTCATCTAAGAGCTGTACCCTGTCATTTTTACTATTTAATATCTGCTTAATCTAGCATTCCAGCGCTGATTAATACTTCCATGCATTCAAAGATATAAAACAACATAGTGACAGTTAGCAACTTAATTCCATGCTCAAATATGCTTTTCAGTACAATATTCATGCTTCAAATATTTATACAGCATTCTAGTTAAGCGCAGCACAATTATTCTCTGTATATCGCTAACTAAAAACCCTATCTGCTTTCTTAATGAACTTAATTTAAATTTCTGATGTAAGGAAAATAGGGAGAATTTTGATCAAAAAATGACAGGCTCCTGCTTAGGTTTAAAAAAATTATTCTGGCTACAGTTTTGAGAATAGTCTTTAAAGTGGCTATACCGAATATATTCCGTTTGCATAGAGGCAGTCTCTATCTTTCTACACGCTGCTCTGCTCCAGGAAAATGGTATCAGCCAGTTTCCTTTCTTTTGACTTCTAGGTGAATATGTCCAATAGAGGTGCATTCATGTTCAGCCTCAGTGTCTTCTTTTAAGCTGCAGCTGAGCACACATCTAGAAGCTTTGATTCATTTACCTAAAATGTCCTTGATAATTCTCAAACAACAGGGGGTGCAAAAAAATGAACAAATACATTTCACTGTTAATGTCGGGTTGATACATCTAAAAGTCTTTCTAAATGTTCCTGAGAATGTCCAAGGACCAATTCCCAGTTGTCTTCAAAGCAAAACAAACAAACAAACAAAAAACTTTGCAATATATACTTGTACTGACTTTTCCTCATTTTATTTAATTCTTTCCAGTTCCTCCACTACATTCTATGTCACCTACTAAAGTATCTACCTACATATGATTACTTAAGAACACAAATGTAATAGATTGGATCTACTTGAATATAAAAGGGTGAGATCTCTATCACTGCAATGTCTTAGCAGATTGTCAGTGATGCACATCACATTCAAATTTGCTGTTTGCTTAATGATAAAGCTGTTTTCTATGTCCTGTACCATTATGAAGAGGCTTTATTGTATTTGCAGGAGATTTTGCTTTTTTATTATATTTCATCAACACTTCTAAAAACCATAGCTTGCTATGGTACTCTCCTAGTTTTTATAACTGATCCCTCTCTTCTTTACTCTAAGTCTGGGCATAGTAACAGCTCCCTGCCATTACTAGTCCCCAACCACTGCATTTTTTTTTCTGTTGTTCTTCTCAAATCACACCAATAACTTGGCTTTTCTTATTACTTCTTCCACTTGCTTACTTGAATCTAGCTTGACATGTCTCAGACTCAGAGTGAGACTTACTTTGACTAATCTGTTTAAATTCCTTCTACCTACACCCTGTGTATGCATACTTGATTCCCTGACCCTCCTTTATTGTTTTTCATACACTTTTCATCTTCTAAAATACAATTTTATTGATGACAGTCTTTTCTCTTTTCACCAGAATATAAATTGGCGAGGTCAGAAATGTTGCCTTCTTTGCTGATGCTTTCCTAGCACAAAAGACATTGAACATTTCTTGGCAAAAAGTGCACGCTGAGTAAATGAATGAATTAGTGATCTGAAGACCGATAAGTTTTTTGTTTTCAAATGCTTTGCTAATAATTGAAGTTTCCATATCGACAAAACAAACACTATGTGTAGGTTCATCTCTCCAATCACTAGTAGTTTTTGAGTTTCCACAAGCAGACTTTATCTTCCTGTAAATCCAATCTCACACTTTTCCTGAAAACATAAGTTCTGTCTGTAAAATCTCTTTCAAGAAGAGGTGTTACAGTTTCTATAAAGAACCTATCAAAGAAGAATGGCTTCCTTGAAGGCTGTCAAAATTGTTATCCCACATTTGAAAACCATTATTTTTAAAGTTCATAGACTTTCTTCCGAAGGGTAATAACAATAGTGTTTTTTGATGTTTCAGATGTTTTAGAGGATGGAATGGCTCCATTAGTATGTCTCTGTGGTCCGCCTTTCTGCTCTTTGGATCAAGCACTTCACTATTAACAAAGACTTCATTTTTAATGCACAGCAATTATTTTAAATAGAAAAATATTGTCCTCAAAATCTGTACATAATTGTGCATGTGAATATGTTGATCAAATATACAGATAAAACACACTAAAATATTGCTCAGAGAAATACAATCCAGACAGAAAACAAGTACATCTCAGTGGGTAAACAAAGTGGACTCTGAAGTCAGACTGCTTGAGTTCAAACCCATTTCTAGCACTTAGATGCATATCATCCTATATAATGTTTTAGTTTCTCTGTATGTACTTCATGTTTTTATGAAAGGAGTAAGCAATTCAGTTTACAAAAGTGTTCTTAAAATTAAATTAATATAGATAGGTATGATACATAGAAATAAAATTAGCTATACAATTATTATTTTGTCATTGTAAGACTATCTCCAAATCAATATTATGATCAGTTCCTTTGACCCTTATATTACTAAAGTTACAGTAAATCAGGGTTTAGAAAGTGGAGGATACAGAGTGGAAAATAATTCTGTTTCAGTTTAGACATACTTATGATTTGAAAACTGAAAGAATCTATATGACGTGGTGAAAGCTTGATTCTTTTTGCAATTTCTTCTAAAGATACCTTCTATCCTTTGTTTTTTGTCTGCTTTTTGAGATTAATTCCTTTGCTGATATAAATCTTTATCTTGCATGTGTGGTGACTATTAAACACAATTGATTGCTGCTATATTTTCTACTGATGAGCCATAAGAAATTCTCTCTCTTGTCACTTTTGCACAGTTGACTTCATTCACACTGCATAAATGAACACCTAAAAACAAATCAGTGTCAGTTTTTATTAATATGTGGAGGTTTTCAGATTATAGTTATCACAACCAGTAAATGTATTTGTTGGTGAAAAGTGAAGATTAAAAAATGATGAATTTCTGAAAGTGTATTTCAATTGCATCTTTCAAGGAAGTAAATATTGGGGATAGTATAGTAAACTGGAAAGATACCAGAGCTTGGTAGCATGTCTGAGTATGAATTCAAGGTATTTTCCATGACTGGTTATGTGAGTTTGATGGAGTAGTTCACATCTTTGGGCCTCAAATTTTCTACCCTTAAAATACAATTCCTTTCTCATTAAATGCAGGCTATCCAGAGCAATGAGAAGTCACATTTTTAACTTAGAGTTAAAATAGTTTGCAGAAATTAGTATGTTAAATGCCCACAAGTTTGGGGAAGGTAAAACAGTTATGGAGGGGAGGGATATATAGCTTGGAAGATCTCATTACATGGAAAAATAAAGTTCCTGGGCCTCTAAATTTTCTGTGGGGTGTATGTGTGTGTGTTTGTGTGTGTGTACATGCACATTACCTGGTTATTCTCAAAGTCCAAGCTGATGTCTCTTGGCTGTTGAAATCCTGTACTTTCTAATTGTCTCTTGTGCTGGCCTGTCATGTGCCTTAACTTATACTCTTGGGGACCTTTGGGCATTCCCCTTTGTTACATCTCTTTCCCCTTGACACCTTCTAGCTTGCAGACATCTGAGAACTGGTAAATCCCCCATGTAGGCACTGCTAAGACTGTCCACTTCCATCGCTGCTATAAAATCACTTAGCTTTATCCTACCAGGACTCTTGACAGACAGTAGGCTCTCACTTTAGAATCCACATCTCAAGGGAAATGAGGAAGATTCAAGTGTGCCAGCCAACTAGATCTGACCATTCTGCTCTATTCACTTTAAGTAGTATGCATTACCCCATTTTGTAGTAGGGCCTCTGCTCAGGATCGCCTCCTAGTGTCCTTAAGTCACTCTAGAACAAGTTGAGTATTTCATGTTTTCCGAACTCTCTTCATTTTATTAAATACATATCCAAAGATGATCCCCAATGTACTAAGTCTCAGAGTATTTAATCTGAATTAGCCATATGAGCTCACTTATCAGTGACAGAAGAGATACTTCAAGATTAACAAGTCTGGGCCAGAGAAGAATGATGGCTCCTTCCCTAGTCTTTTGGAATGCTTTCTCAGGAGAAAACAAGCCACCATAAGAAACCTGAATGTCCCCCAAACTGCCTGTGAGGAAGCCCAAAATAGCCACATTGAGAGGCTACATGGAAAGAAATGCTCAACCAACTTCAAATCCTTCTGTGACCTTAGACCACATACCAAATATGTAGTAAAAAATGTGTTTCAAAAACTCCAGTATCAGCCTTCATTTGGTTGTAACCTCATAGGAGAATCATCAGCTGAATTTATCATTCCTACAAATCAAATAAGAAAATGTTAACTCATTTTTGCAAACCAATAGGCTTTCTGGAGATATGTTCTATAATAATAAATAAGCAGTATATCTCTTATTCAAAAGCCAAAGAGAGAAAATTGGAACATAAGTCTATTCTTCTCATATTTCTACTCCATTTATTTTCACTTCTGCAGAAACTATAAATATATGCAGTTACGGTCATGGTGGTGTAAATGATTGACACTAGGGGATTGCTGTTGATGATGATTTTAGCTTTACTTTATTTCACTCTCATTTCTGTCCTGTCTGATTTTTCAACTGTATATCAATAGTCTCCAAACTTTTTGATGTAACACTTCACAATATAAAGCATGTTGCCAATTTACATGCAAATGACTTTTTTTTTTACAAAATGCACACAAAGAAAATAAATTGTTGCAGAATGAAAAAAGAAGAACAGAAAAGAAGAAGGGGTCAATCAAAAGTACAATTTCAGGTAGTCTTGGGAGTATAATGTTAGTCTGATTCTTCAGAGAACTCCTGGAGTGTAAATTATGCCGTAAGAGTTTGTCCTTCTTTAAGGCAGGAGAATTGAGTTTCCATAATCCTGTCCTGATTAGTCTTGGCTAAAGGCTTCCTGGGGAATGGGACAGTGGGAAGAGAAAATTCCAGGTCTTCTAACTCTGAGTGCCATCAGGGAAAGAATCTAGAGAGCAGTCGACAGCCACAGGTGTCCAACATTGAGAGAAAACTTTGAAGCTGGGTAATCGAAAAGCAATAAAACGAACACAAGAGAAATTCATTGGCACCAATATCCATTGCATCACACAATATATGTTATGGTGGGGAAACATAAAAAGACATAAAAAGATATGAATTTGGAACATAATTCACATAAACAAACTTTAAAGTTTATTACACACATTTATGAAAATTGTAGAGCTTTGAAAAACTGCTTTTCATGGGTAGAAAAAGAGTAAAGAAAAAAGTAAATTTTCATTTCCAATTTAACGCACTGCTTTAAAAATGATCAGGCTGGATCATATAGAAATCAGTCCATAGAAATCAGTTTTTTTCCAGGTACTTCCAAAAAGTCATCTAACAAAAATAACTGAGAAGTCAGAAAAGACTGCTTTTTTTTTTTTTTTAAACCACACTGGTATACAAATAATAGATACAATGTTTTAGCAGATCATATGATGTGAGCTCATAAAACCTAAAGTTGGCTATTCTCTATATTAAAGTTATGTCTCATAGGCCTGTTTTAATATTTGTAAAAAAAAAATTACAGTAGTCCCACTGTAATAGAGTGGTATGCTTATCAAATATTTAACATTGTGAATTAGCTATTGTCTATTACAAGACAACGTCTACTTATTTTTTAGAAACTGTCTTAGGGTGGAATAGTTATAAAGTATTGTATGTATATATACTTATATACATATACATACACACATAGTTATATATGTATATATATGTGTGTTTATATATATATATATATAAAGTAGTAAAATATAGATGATAATAAATCAGATAAAATTAAGTAAATTGACATTCAAAATATTTCTTGCTAACCATAACAGCACTGTGATTTCAAGGGACAAAAAACCTAAAAGTTAGACTAGATGTTACAAACTATAAATAACATCCATTTTTAAGATGGCCAGTTTTTTTCCGTCTTCTAGTCAGAAGTCAATAGAGCGTTATTTTTTACTTCATAATTACGCTAACCATACATATCATCTTAAATGGAACAATACCATGTTTTTCATATTTCCCAACCATCCCCATCATTTTAACATAAATGCCAATTTTGTCCTATTTTTAATAAACCAGGGTCATCTTTAACATGGAGCAAAAGGGACAATTGAGCTGCCCCTGGCCCAGTCTGTAGAGGGGGCCCAAAAGCAGCGACCCCTTTCACCCTGAGTTAAAGAGCCTCTATTGACTGGGCAGGTCATGACCACTACTACTTTTCCTGCACCCCACCTCCCGTGAGAAAACAGGAGACTTGCAGGAAGAGAATCCCCCCCACCCTGACTGTGCCTGTTTCTTCAAAAGGAGCAAAACACCACAGTGTGGTTGGGCCATAGCTAAGTACTACGGAGGTTATTTCTGGCATTGTGGGGATTATCTCTGGCTCTGGGTCACTTATTGGGCATTTCTGGCACTGGGATGGTTAAAGTAGCATGTGTTTCAGGAAAGACATATAGAGTGGGACTTACAGAGTGCTAATTTGGTTTTTGCTGAAGATGCCAAAATTCATCTCACTGGCCTTGGTCACTTATATGCAGTCCCACCATACCACATATCATTACCATGTGATTGCAGATCAGCATCGTATAGTACTTATTTGTCGTTGGCCTGGCTGCTCTGCTCCACTTCTTCCTTAGTTACCAGCACATAACCTAACCCCGTTTTCTGCCATCCCAATGTCTCTTATGGTCCCACATGGAAATATGGTCAGCTATTCATAATATAGTCAAGTGTGTGTTCATACAAGAAACAAAAGGTTCTATGGTGTCAATTTCCTTTTTGTTTTGTAGTTTACATGTACTTGGATTGTGGGTATTATCTTCTATGCATGACTTCATTTGCATAATACTTACAGATTTGGCTGAAATTATAGGGTGTAATCTATACATCTACTTATCAGGCTGGTATTACTGAAATGTCACAATATGTTGAAAATAAGCCAATTGGAGAGGTTATCATCACTTATTGTTATAGTGCTCCTCTAAGTTCACTGAGTAGTTCATGAAACAGGTCACAACGGATTCTCAAACAAAAGGGACAGAATTAGGGCAACTTTTAAAATCTTCATGTTAATATTCATGATGTACATTATCTTAAATATTTTAGGTAAATATTAAATTTAAACATGGGATTTAGCATTTTCCTGTCATTTGCATAGATTTAAGTACCCCATGTATTTACTTAAATAGCTCTGGAATAAAACATGATTTAAAGAAGACTTTTCAGCTTTTCCTACCTTGTGGAATTACCTGAGAAATTTATATTCTGATATTTGGGTTCCATTCTAGAGATTCTAATGTCATTGGTATGTGGTACAATCTGGGTACCAGGATTTATTCAAAACTTTTAAGGTGATTCTACTTATGCAATCAAGGTTGAGGACCACAAATTTCAAAGAAAATTTAAAGATTAAATTAAATATGTACAAAATGTACTATCCTTATTGCAAATATGACATTATAAGAAAATTCAAAGTATGTTAAAGTGATCATTTATTGCATGGTTTACTTTTTGATCCCACCAAATATTCTGTTTGTCAAGAAGAGAGCCTGGTTTCATAAAATTCTGAAAACCTTTAAAAAGTAGAAGTACAGTGGAAGGCACTGGAACATTGGTGGTTGGTGTGCTGTGAAATGCACACAGACTGGGGTGCAAATTCAGTATCCTGAAAATCATATAGTAATGCAAGAATAAATAAAAATAAATAAATAAATTGAAGTACTTAGATTTAAAGTAGAGCTCCTGCTACCATACCTGTTTCAAGGATAGAAGCAAGTGGCGATTCCCCTAATTTCTACTCTTTTCCCTATTAATCACTCTCACTCTAAAGGTTGATACAATAATTTAAAAATACGTCACAGGTAAAAATGCCAAAGGCTTCACCACATAAAATTTTTGGAGGTCATATAAATGAGTGATGTTTTTTGTGTGTGATTAACACAATTTTCCATTTTAAACATTTTCACGTGACACTTCAATGACATTAATGATATTCACAATGGTGTGCATGGATTACCATGATGTATTTCCAGGATCTTTTGTAGCACCCAAAATGCTGTAAACATTAAACGAAAACTGCCATTTTTCCCTTTTCCCAACCTCTGATAACGTTTAAACTTTTTGTCTCTGTAAATTTATATTCCAGATATTGCATATAGCTGAAATCATGCAATATTTGTTAGTGTGTGTGTGTGTGTGTGTGTGTGTGTGTGTTAGCTCTCACTAGCTGCATTTGCATTTTTTGAATCTGGTACATTTTGTCTGTATGATTAATACAAACTTCTGCAACCTCTTTTGCTCTTGTCAACAGAATGTTCCTTTTCAGTGTAATTGTGAATTAAAAACTTCATATTATTATGTATAGTATTATATACTTTAAAAATACACATATGCATGAAGTACAAATAGATTCTCCCACAATCTATTTAAATACATTGTATATTACACGATCCAATATGAAGAGAATTAATTGATAGAAAGTTTGTTGCATATAATATTAATGAGACTACATTCTGCTTAATTTGCATATCTTCCTGGTAGCTGAAACCTGCCAACTGAGAGATTGTCTTAATTAATAGTTGTTCAGCGAACCAGAGTATTGCATTTCATAAAGAATTAAGATAGACCACTGACTGTTTAATTCTTCTTAGTGTTGAAAGAGTTACAAATCATTCTAAACTACATTAAAATAATTACAAAGTATGCACTTACACACACATATATATTTAAATTTATTTAAAACAAAAAATAATTATACTTTTTAATGACAAATACAATTTACTTTCATTTGGAATTTTCTATTGAAAAATTCAGCTCATTAGTCTATCCAGTCTAGAAAACACTACATAAATTCTTTGATAAATAAAATGTAAAAGTGAAATTGCTAAATGCTTTACTTAGAAAATTTGACCATAAATTAAAAACCAAAAAAAGTTTAGTAGTCAGAATACAAAAAAAAAAAAATCTGCTTTTCTTGAGATATGTTCATAACATATGATCAGAAAATAACCAAATAAAATAGTTCTTTCATCGGCAGTAAACAGTTCTGTAGCTAATTTTTATCACATCATATGTGGTGTGGGTACTCTAATTTTTATTGGAGGAACTTCGATGATTTATCTGGATTTCTGAGATTATAGATCCATCATCAAAGTAGAAGAAAAATGGTCTTCATGAATAGTGTGAGTATCGTACTGATTAGTCCATTGTGTCTTCACAGGGTTTCCAACTTGTTATGAGTTTGTATACATATATATATATATATATACACATACACACATATGTATATAAATATATATATATATATATATATATATAGAGAGAGAGAGAGAGAGAGAGAGAGAGAGATGTGTGTTTGTGTATCTACTTAGGTAGGTTTATATATAAAGATATACATAAAATTTGTCACGTGATAGAGTTCTACGTGACTGAGAATGGAACAACCTTGAGTTTGTTCAGTATACTCTTGTTAGCTCAAATGTATTGGTTAATATTTATAGTGTTTATTTTGTGCCAGAAAATTTGTTAAGCCTTTTTCACTCATTATTTCATTTAATCCTAATAGCCCTTTAAAAGTAGTTTCAATTATGAGCATCAACATTATCATCTTTTTATCATTTTTTTATCTTCTTTAAGGTGAAGAAGCTGAGCCTCATAGACGTAAATGACTTGTTCAAGATTACACACATATGATGTCTAGGAAGTCATTTAGCTGGAGGACAGATGGCTTCTTCTAAATATCAGGATGCCGGTGCCAACTATCATTACAATGAGAGCGTTAATGATCACTAACCTTTCTGCAACTTCTGTACTTCAAAAAGAAAGGATATTTTTGTGCAATAAAAATCTGTTAAAATGCATAAACAACATTGTAATCTTTTCTATTGTTTCTAAGAGCAGAAAGAATCTTTGAAAATGCACTGTACTTCCTTCATAAAAATCAATACTAGCAAATTTTGTTATATTAAAAAGACCCTCTATAACTATTGATCTCTGATAGCATATACTATAGTCTTCACACTCAAAATATATATATTTCATAAATCATATAAAAATTAAAATCATCCTTCAAAATAGTTCTATATTATGTAATATTTTCACATATAATACACAACAGGGTTTTCCTGCCCACTGCTGCCCCTTCTTTCCAAGTAAAATATAAATATACCTTATTTATTGATGTTTTAACCTAGTCTTACTTCCATTTACAAAGTTCTGTTCTTCATACACTAAATAGGTCAACTTATAACTTTTTTAATTAATTCTTCTTTTAATTTGCCCTGTTTATAAATGCCAGATACCTCACAAACTTTATCAACTTTATCTCAGCAATGGTTTATATTATACTCTAGTGGCACTCAACCAGGACAACCATACAGATGTAACAATGAGAAGGAGTGTATCTCGTCAGGATGGGAGCAAGTAGTGAGGCAGGGAAGAGACTGCCTGGATGTACCCTTTAAGATATCTCAAAATATCACTTTGGCTCTTTGTTAAATAACATTGTGTGTGTTTAAAATGGCTGCTTTTAAATCTGGGTGTTTGGGTGAAGAGTGATGGGAGGAAAGTGACACTACATCAAGGAGCATGCTCCAAACTGAATCCTTTGACGATGTTTTCATGCAAGTGGACGGAAGATGGCCCTTGCCCAGTGGCCGAAAATGGCCCGCATGTTGTTTACTTCTTCGAAACGAATTAGGAATATTAACCAAGTCTGCTGATGTCAAATTCTATTTCTCATAATCTACTTACATCAAATATAATCCTCCAAACCCATATTTTAGCCATTTAGTGCCTACATACTAAATATACTCTATGAAACTGTACCCAGCATGTGCTGACCTTAAGACATCCTGTAGCCATAAAAGACCCCACAGGGCTGCTGTCCTTTGGAGGTCTCTGACCAGAGACTCACCATCTTGTTGCGGAGTAATAGCCCATCACCTAGACATAAAAGTCCCCTCTCTGAGTTTCCATTTTCTCCTGAGAGTAGTGGCTGTGCCTTCATGTCTCTTTTATCCCTGGCTGGGAGGAACTTCCACTCTCTGGCAATCCCATCCAAATACTGCCCAGTAAAGCTTATCTGTTGACTGATGCTTATGAACCTTCTCTTCTTTGATCAGCCTTGAAATCCTCAAATCTATAACAGATGACTCTGATAATCAGAAATGCTTTTATGTTCTCTACAGGATAAAGAAAAAGAGGGATCAGATCCATATTCCTTGGATTTATAACAGAAAAAAGCCAACTCCACCAATAGACATTTTCCTTACCTGTCTCTCCTTGTGTCCTTTAGCCTCTGTACAAAGTAAAAACTAAACAAAATTGAAAGTATATTTAAAATCATATAGCAATGTAAACAACTAATCATAATAAAAAAGAAAGAATATTGCTTTGAGGCATATCAAGTATTAGCATTTAATTGCTTCAAGAGTCACTGCTCATGGGTAATATCACAGCAAATCTTCTTGGACAGTGAATAGGGAACATGAAGGCAACGAGTACCTTTAGGTATTGATAAGATATATTAGGGTATTCATAGAATATCATAGAGATACTAGCACATTCACCCATCCTAACACTCTGAGGAAAGTCAGCCTTATCTGTGGCATTAGATCAAGAGCTAAACTTGGGTAGGATTTTTTTGTTTTATGCCTTAGTTTATTTGAGATTATCCTAGTGTCTCTATGGTTAACATATTTTTCTGTATGTTACTGGTTATGTCACAATATGTCAGGTATTGTGGTGAATTCCATAGTGTATATTAATTTTGTCTACACAGATGAGTTATAGGGTGTTAATAGCAACAAGGTATAAGAGCAAGCAGGTTATTCTCCCTGTGATTTGAATGAAATTTTTCTTTCTAAATATTCTTACGCCAAGATTTAAAAACCATTCTCTCAAAGGGTGAGATCTATTTATTTTTGTATTAAAGACTTCAGATAAAAGAAGGAAAGCAGTAGTCTAATTTAGAATAAAGCCTAAGACCTCACATGATAAAAGAAAATGATGTGATGGAAGATACTTACAAGAACCGATCAGAAAAGTTTGGCAGGAAATTAAATGCTTCATCTAAGCTCATTTATCATGCATTCACCTTTAGCTCATGACACATTCCCAGTAATGGTGACATTTTCAAACTAATTTAATTGCATATTCTTTATTTAAAGGTGATACTATAGGACATATTTTCTAAATAACTACAAAATTATATTGGTCATTAGTTTTAGTAATTTTTATCTAGCTTCAAAGTATATGTAATTATGGTAGCTATCAAATGGAATAAAAACTAATTGACCGGTATTTAAAATTACTTTTGAAATAAAAAAAATTAAAGCATCTAAATGTGTCTTAAAACGTCTAAATGAGGGCAGAGTAATTGCATCTCAAAATCTAAGTGGAACAGATGAGGTAGGGAAAGAATTGCTTTCCCTATCAATAACTGAGATGCTCAGGCTTTTCACTGGGAAAGCACCCATATTTCTCTGTAGTTCTAGATGCTATTTTGTGCCATAGTAAGAAGTTGCATAGACTAACAGCAAAATGTTGTCTACAATGAACTAGGTTAGATGGAGGACCAAGAGCTTCCAATAGTGGTCAAGGTGAAGAAAATTCACCACATCCCATCTAGGATAAAATACACAAAGCAACTTTGGAAATAAATGGTAGCAGGTTTATTCTGGAAGGAAGTAAAATCTTGATGACAACTCTTTTTCTTCCTCTGACTTGAGAGCAGGTCAAATTGAGAACCTTATCCATGACAATGAACATCAAAACAATCCAGGAGAAAGCTGTGCTCCTGGCTGAAGAGCTGAGGAGAGGCCATATGAGCTGAAGTTGGAGAGGAAATCCTTGTCTCCCCTTTCTCTCTCTCTGTCTCTCTCTCTCTCTCTGTCTCTCTCTCTCTCTCTCTCTCTCTCTCTCTCTCTCTCTCTCTCTCTCTCTCTCTCTCTCTCTCTCTCTCTCTCTCTCTCTCTCTCTCTCTCTCTCTCTCTCTCTCTCTCTCTCTCTCTCTCTCTCTCTCTCTCTGTCTCTCTCTCTCACTTTCCTTTCCCCTTTGGTTTTTCCACAAGGGCATGGATCTGCATGGTTTTAGTGGTGGTAGCTTTGGCATCTAAAATTCAAGAGACAATAATTTCTCTGTAGAGAGGAAATATGAAAAGTAGCCCTTGTAGTTGAAAAGCTATTGAAAGCATTCTTCTCTTTTTCAATTTGCTTTTTTCCCCCCACTTAATCAAGGATGAATTAAGCAGATGAAAATGTGCAGTAATGTGGAAAACTGATATGCTATAAGAATATCTGACTTGCTAGAGAAACTGGATAAAGGACCTTTGAAAGCCTGCAAATGTTAAGGAAATCCTAAAGAAGAGAAATTTAGAGAAGGTGGACCTCCCAATTCATAATATGAACCTATTCTAGTCTCAGGCTTACCCTCATTCTCTGTATGCATGCAATGCATATAAGAAGTATAATAGAGGGCTTTTCAATATTTTATTTTGTGTTTAAAGGGTACAGGCAGGAATGAAAGCAAGGAGGCAAGCAGGCTAGAAAATAAAAGGAAAGGAGGAAGAAGCATTTATTTATTTTATTTAGTTGTTCAACTTGGTCCTTCTCTGTTCCACACCCTCCCGCTGCCAGTCATGGTCTCTTGGATGTATGTGGACTGTGTCAGCTGGAGACTGTGAACTTAACTGCTCAACCAACGTGGCATGCATGACAAAGCAAACATTTTGAAATCTAATGTCATAATCTAAATAATCTAATTTCAGACTTAAAGTCCTATAGTCTAAACCTAGTCTGAAAACTAAAATTGATATTGCCTGCTAAAACAACAAATTTGGTAATATCAAGAACTAAAGAAGTTATGTAATAAGAGGAACTTTCATACAAAACTGATGGAGATACACTCTTGAAACAAATCTCAAAAATAGTTGAACTGATTATTATAAATTTAAACAGATTGTTATCATATGACCCAGCAATACCATTCCTAAGTATTTACCCATAATAAACTCAAATCTTTGTTCATATGAATCCTATATACTAAAGTTTGAGGAGTTTTGTTTAAAATCACCAAAACTGAAAACAAATCAAGTGTATACCACATATAGGAAGTAGAGAAACAAATAGCATATTCATGCAATAGGATATTACTCAGAAATGTAAAGAAACACACTGCTGATACATAAATTGATGAATCTCAGATGTCTTATATTATGTGAAAAAAAAGCTAGCACAAAATTTGATAGCCTGCATGTGTTCATAAAATGACATTTTGGAAAAAATAAAATAAGAGCAAAGACTAGACTAGTGTTTATTAAGCAATAAAGGTGAAGAGAAGTTTGACTACAAAGGGACAGCAAGAGATAATTTCAGGGGGGCATCTAACTGTTCTTTCTTAATTTTCATGCTGACTATAACACTATTTGTGAAAACCAGAAAAAATATACACCAGAGAACGAATTTTGCTTTATGTAAATAAAAATAAATTTTTAAATGGCTGAAAATAGGCTAAAACTGGTACTTTTATTAAAAAAGAACATCAGAAAACAAAAAAGTTTATATGTTTAAATACTATCTCTAAATACCGAATATTTGGGAATATTCAGGGCCAAGTTGATTTGCCTACCAAACAAGACATTTTAATTTGCTGGTTGATATAATAAGATAATTAAGGTAAATCTTGGTATTTCAATTAGAGAGAAGACTATGGTTTTGAACCATCAATGACTTTGCATCATTAGTTTGGGACATATAGATAGTATCATTGCTATACTATACGAAAAGCACTACTATACGATAATCTAAGTAATTTTGTCTCTCTGAATCAGGTGAGACATTGCTAGGATAAAAAAATAGTATATCAGAATTGGGTCCTTCCACTACAAAAAGTTTCAGATCCTAACAAAGAACCAGAATACAATAATAGCACATTATTAGGATGACTGTTAAAAGCTGAAGGAAGTGATGAATCACACTAGGTGAAATGAAAGTGACAGATTCTTATAAAAGACAGCAAAAAGGGAATAAAAGGGTTCAGAGATGAAGCATGCTAAAGGGGCCTAATATATGGGGAGCAGATGTGTTTGTTACATGTGAGATCCCAAAGGAAATTCGATTTACCATAGATAATGTATACACTGAAAACAGGTCACAAACATCACTGAGAAACTCAATGGTATCTGTCTTTTGTAAACCAGGATTGATGATTGAAGATGTTCTTACAGAATTGGGTTCATTGCTAGTAATGGGGATTACAGAATTCTCAAATAGTAAACTCTAAATGTCAATAGTTAATGATTAGAAAGAAGGTGTGCACAACATATAGCAAACAGCAGAGTCAGAGTGGTATCTTGAGGAAGGGATCCTGGCCTACAGAAACCTTGGAGTTCCTAGAGGTAAGATACAGGGGTAGACTTTAAAGGTTATTTCTCAGCTGTAATGAAAAAAATAAACAAAAGAAGGTAATCTGGGACTGAGGGTAACATCATTCTAAAATGTCATGATATCTTATCCAGGATGTGAACCAAAACTCAGATCTGGAAACCACTGGCCTAAAGAGATGTCAGGTCCTGAAAACTATCCCAACAATACCATGGTAAGTGCCTATGGCAATGCTGTCATCAGTCTCCCTTAACATTATCTATGGCAAGGACAAGCTTCATGGACCTTTGCTCTCAGAAGCAACTCTGTCCTTGGTTTAATACTCTGCTGTTACCATCTTGAAATTCTTAATAAATCTGTCTCTGAACCTGTGTTTTTTAAGTGAAGTCTGACTTAACAAAGGAGAATGGATGTGAATAGAGGATTCTGAATATGTACAATCTATGCTCTTCCCATTTTAGGTATTTCATTTGCCTAGAATGTAGTAATGTCCCCTAAGCAGAATGCTGGTGGACTCATAAAGCAAGGGAATTCAGTGAGACTCCGACCAAGTGTAGTGTTACACGTATGACTAGGTAAGTAGAGTCTCTGAAGGATTTCACTTTCCAACTGAGGAGAACTTGTTCCGAACTCAGAAAAAAGTCATTTCCAGCCTAAGAAAAATAGATGACTGTGTGATCTTGTTGAGTAGTGGTTTGGTCAGCTACCCTGGGCTGGCACAGTCTACAATATGTCCCAAAGACTCAGTTCCTGTCCCAGACCCAGGGTTCCTCTTTCTCTCTCTTCCTGTCTATCTGCCTCTACTTGCCTTCATTCCTGCTTAAAACTTTCCTTTAAAAAAAAAAAAAGAAAGATGACAAGGAAATGCTATCACTGTTCATCTTACTCTTGTTCCTTACCTGTATTAGTCAACACTTACAAAAATGATGACATAAGAGAAAAGAGAGTGGGGCAAGCTAAGTTCCTTTTCCTTCAGTCTTTCTCCAATAACTCACCGATAACTTGAAGACAGTGTTAGAGGAATGCATGCTTATAAAGATTAGATATACACAGTTGCTATTTTTGGAGCATTTCTACTATTCTGAAACAAGTGAAATACAGATTCATGTGTGAGTTACAAAAAATACTAATCATCAATGATGATTCTGCATTGACTAAAATGTTCTTCATTTTGCTTTTAAAAAATGACATTGCACTATAGCAAAATGAACAGCAAAATTTGTTAGCAAATTGGAATCAATTTTTAAATTAGAATATTAAAAATAAATTTTAAATGCCATGATTAATTTATTATCTCTTTTAATATAGCACAACTCTCACCCTGATTAAAGAAGAACAATACTTGTTAAGTCTCTTCAGATACTAGAGGCAGCATGTCTCTCATTTAGTACTATTTCTCCAACACAAACTACAGAAAATTATGAAGGGGCTCCAGCTTTGAACAGGATCCAGAACACAAAAAGATTTCTGCAGCAGGTTTAACATGTGAAACATAAAGCTAGAAAGGATACAGTTTTAAGTTTATGGCAGTCTCCTATTGAAGAATCACAACACAGGCTGATAGGTTTCAGGATTAACTATAGTGGATAATGATGAGCCCTTTGATAAACAACTTCTCATGAGCTGTAGGACCTGTAGAAAACAAAACACCTAATTGTTGGATATCAAGTGATTCTGTAACCAAAATTTTCCATCAAGAGTCATCTTCTGTTAGACACACACACAAGTTCAAAGGAAATGAGATTATCAGGCGTTAACAGGGTCACCAAGACAAGTAGGATGAACAAGTGGTCTGGCTTTTCCATGATACATACCCCTCCTAAATGAATGTCTCCCTCAGATCATATCTCTAGCCTTATAGGGGTTCTCATAATCAATTTATGGAGAAGGAAAAGATCAAAATTTAATTTGGAGATAAAATTTGGTTGATATATCATCTCAATGAGAAGAAATCTGAGTGATGCTCCTCAAGATGCAATTTTTGTGGAAATAGAAGCATTCTGGTGCAAAAATGTTGATACTTGAGGAGCATGAAAAATGATCTCATTGCTTAGTCAAGTGTTTAGAAGGAGAAATATTGGTAGACCAGGACAAGAAGGTCTAAGGGAAGCATTTGGATGAATCTATGGGAATTGCGATGAAGACCTTTGGAACATTTACCAGTTGACGTCATCTAGCCTCTGTCATTGTCAATGAGTAAAGCAGTATATTAAGAGAGGCAGAGCAACACAACAACAGCCATCAAGGCTATGCACAGGATGAACAATCTGGTGTCCTCTCAAGTTTATTCAAGTTATGGCTTCTGCTAAGCTTTCAAACAATACTGATTTAAACTCAGCTCTGTATTTGGCAACATTTTTCTGAGTTCAATCACCAATTTGGTGGTTTTATTCCACTGGACTCCTTCAACGTGTAAGGTAGAGTGATTTGTTTAATTAAAATTACACACACACTTATTCAAAGTATTTGTTTTTTCTACTAGCAGAATCTCAAACATAATCACTAGCCTAGAGTTTTCAGAATGTCTAATCAGCTGACACAAGTGCCCACAAAATATTGAATGAAGATCATTTGATAGCAAAGAATATGGTGATAGTCATTTACTATAGAATCTGATTCTATCACTTACTACATCAACTGGAAGCTGCTGGACTGGTAAAACAATAAAACATTCTGTGGAAGGTACAGCTGAAACACCTCCTTAGAGATTATACCCCTAAAAGTCAGAGTATATTGTTCTAGAATGTCATAAGCACACTAAATCTATGGCCTAGAACAAGGTGTTATATCCCTGTAAGGTACAAAACATGGATTCAGAAACAGAGAGATAGAAATCAAATACTCTACTCACCAATAGGTCCAGTAATCTGTTTGAGTTAGTTTATTTTCTTATCCATGAACCTGGCTTCTGTGGATGGCTTAGTGATCTGAGTTCCCAGAAGGCGAAGACTTTCATGAGTTCACTCTGAGTTTCCATTGTATTTTAAACTATGACCTGCAATGTTTTTGCTTTTGTTTTTTTCAAGATCCTCATGCCAATAAACCACCAGGTAAGTAAAGGAGTCACCATTTGGAGAGGGATAATAGATCCTGATTATCAGAAAGAGGCAGAGCCAAGAAAAATATGTTTGGCATTTAAGTGATCTCCTGCCTTGATGCGTGCTCAATTTTGACAATAAATAGACAAATGTATTGTCATGGCCTAAGCAGGTTAAAGCGACCAGCATCTCAGATCCCATTGATACAAAATTCTGGGTCATCCCAATAAGTCAGGCACCTGGCTCATCAGAGCTGACAGAAAGGGCAAAGGGAATCGATAATGTGCGAGAGAAGATGCAGACAAAGAATACTATTTGCAGACTCAGAGGCAGCATGTGGAGAGATAAGGTCTGTAGTTAATTCCATCAACATTTCCTTTGTGTGCTTCTCCAGGAAGTGGCATGCTAAAATCTTGTAGGGATTGTCTAAGGACATATATGAAGAACATAGAGCCAGCAATGCTAGGAACAGATGGTAGGTGCTTTGATGAACCATGCAGTGTACTCAATTCACCCCCAAGACTAAAACACTCAATCTCCCAGCCTACAGCTCGTGAAAACTATCAGCTCTCGCTTGAGTTCCTATCAGGTAATCACTCTCAACTGAAGAGAACACTAGTTCTCCTCCTAAGTGCAGCCTGACTCTAATGACTGGTCACTGAGGAGCATAAAATCATGTCCCATTTTCTTGATTTCAGATAACTCTGATGGGACATCCCAGCAACAAAGTTCCCCGTGTCATCAGCTAAGTCGTGAGGCACGCCCCACCCCTGCGCTATGGTACTACTTGTATGCCCCTAAATTGTACATAAATTCCCTACAAATCTCTATCTTCAAGTCTATTTCCTGTGAAATCTAAACTGTAATCACCCCTCCCCAACAATATTCCACACCACTGTTGCAAATCTATGAAAACGATGGAAATGATGGGAGAATAATTATGTAGCTCTTCAGATTGCTGCAGCATTCTAACCATAGAGAGCTACAGCTTTGCTCTAAAATATTGCATATCACATATAAAAATTCCAGACAATAATGAAGCTAAACTAAATTACCAGCCAAATCCATTCCTTTCCTCATCATTGATTTAATAGGATAAATAATATGGGAGCTAAGGAAAGTTCCATTGATATGAAATGTAAATGAAACTGAATAAAGAATTCCATTCATTTCTTTATGAGATATCAAATTAAAAAAGCACTGATAAAAGTGCTAAATGAACTGAAACAAGATAAAGAACCAATGCCCCCACCCCCAAATAAAATCCTCATTAATTTTTGATTGCTGGTCACATAAACATTACAGGGATTATCAGAACTAGGCTTTCTGTAACAAGCTGATCAAAAAGAAGCAGACATAAATGAACATTAATTCCCTTTTCTTTTGTAATTAAATATAGAGAACATATTTTAACAAAATGTGATGATACTAGTGATTACGTTAAAGTAACTAAACATGGTTCCCTAAATATGCTCTCACCTATATGTCTAGATGTCCAAATTGCTTACATGGCCGCCTTACCATCTGAGTTTCTCTTTCTGAAGAATCTTTAGCTTTGTAACAGCAATGTCTTTCATCGAGAAATTATTTTCCAGACACAATTTTTTTTTTTTTTTTTTTTTAAGGAAAGGTACAGGTGGGAATGAAGGCAAGCAGCCAGGCAGACAGAAAGGATAGAAAGAAAGAAGCACTTTAACTTACTTTTATTTAGTTGCTCACACTGTTTGTTTCCTCACTGGACCAGGATTAAAATCCAGGGGTATGTGGCCTTGCTCCAGCAGAGGCACGTGACCCAACCACCACTCCACTAGAGCATGTCCACCAGGCACAATTCTAATTGTGTTATGAGCTCAGGCAAAAATTGTATCATGTACAACTATAATCTAACCATAAGTCTGATCACTTGAATACTTAAGTTACTTTTGGTTGGACCTCATAAGCATTTTATCTCAGGGTTATTCATGAACCCGTGTTTGCACCTTTAATTAGGACAAAGTACTTTCAAATACAACTTTTCTAATAGCCTGTCAATATGAGTTTGCCATTTCTTGTACATGTAGAGGAACTTGAATGTTCTAGTAGGGCACCACAACTTATATTGGACAAAATAAAAGGGAAACCTGTCTTGTAATTTTCATTGCAAGTTTTATCACTTTAAAGTTCACAGTTTCTCCAAAATCAAACTACATAAAATACTTTATGACTATCCTTAATATGCACAGGATTCTTTTCTAGGTCGGTCTTTTAAGTAAACTACATACACAATCTTTGTCTTCCTGGATATAAAAACATCTCAATCATACTAGATTCCACTCTGAAGATTTACCAAAGGACATATTAATTATTGTGAATGAAAATGTTTGAGTGCTACTTACGTTCTCGGTAAAAATGAAATGAACAAATATAGACCACCCCAAAAAAGCAAAAAGAACCCAGCTTTTTGGACAATTTTATGTGTAACAGAACAGCAAATTTACAAATGTATGACTGCCATAATGAAAGTATCTTTCTTTGGAATCTGAAACTTGACTTTGGCTTCTATCTCAGCTCCAGAGGCAAAGGCAATGTAAATTTCCTGAGGCCCTCCAGTGTTCCTTTCTCTCACTATAGAGAGGAAATCAAACTGTAGAACACAATTGAGATCTCAGCCTTCTAGAGAAACTTTAGCTCAGTGATGGATTATACAATTAGTTTGGTGACAGAAAAACTTTCTTAAGATATATATTGAAATTGTTTATTTGTTGAGCTTGTTTTCCCATTTTGTTCTCTATTCAAGGCTATGTTTGCTCTCTCCATTGGCACAAGATTAATTCTTTATTTCATAACATCATTGGGATGCTATTATATTATCTCCATTTTCAGCTCAATCCAACCAAGGGGAAAATTCTAGTCAATGGTCCATAGATCATTGC
This sequence comes from Solenodon paradoxus, assembly GCA_004363575.1. Lineage (NCBI taxonomy): Eukaryota > Metazoa > Chordata > Mammalia > Eulipotyphla > Solenodontidae > Solenodon > Solenodon paradoxus. The sequence goes on along the minus strand of RJWH01000007.1, from coordinate 3,204,101 downwards.
ATCTTGATGCCGTAGTCATGTAGCATTAACGATTAGAGAGGCTATCAGTTCAGTCTTCAGTCTTAGGCCTCCAGCCAGAAAACTTCATGCTCCATTACCTTGGGAGTATTGCCTAAGTACTTTTTTTCCTCCTCTTTCTTTTATTTAATGTCTCACTAAATAGTATGCTTTCAGGTTGTATTTCTAAAATATAGTGTCTTAAATAAAGACACAAGATCCACCAAATCATCATTTGTACATCCTTACTCTCCCCACCCACAAGTCTCCTAATAACTCCTACCTGCAACAGCAGGTGTATTCTTTGAAGAACTGTAGTCTCTAGCCTCTGCTATGAAATAACCAGCCATATTTGGTGAGTTTCCATTTATAAAAATAGGAATTGACCATTTTACAAGTTTCATGTGGAAACTATCTTACCCTAGTAGTTACCAGCATGCTAGCTAGTCAGGCTTATAACCTCAAATGGGAGATCAGAGAATCTTTTCAGGGAAAAAAACTGACTCAAAGTGTCTCTAAGAAATGACTGTCAACAGTACTTGAATGGTGAAAAACTGAATCAATGAACAATGAATTCAAACAGTGGATAAAGTCACCTGACATGAGGTGTTTCCTTAATATTTTATTCAAATATAAAATGGATTTGGGGTCACCAAACCTTTAAGGAAGAATCTAATATTAAAGAAAAAACAAGAGAAATTTTAAAAGCAAATAAACTCAAGGGAAGTAGTTATAAGGAGAGAACAATCACAGACATCAAGAACCAGAAACAAACAGAAAACCCTATAATTGACATTGCCAAGAGATGAAAGAAGGTATTATACATGAGATAAGAAAAATGCAATTTAAAAAATTTTAAGATTATCTTGGTAATTAAATATTTCTGATTTCAAATAATCAATAGATGTTTATAAGTTACATGTGATTATATTATCCAGAAAATAAGATCAGATAAGACAAGAGAAAATATGAAATAATTAGGAATATCAGAGAATAAATCCATTATAACATTTATCCTAATGGGATTTCCAAGAAAAGAGAATTCGCAAGAGAGAGAAATTATCACAAAAAAAATACCAATATAAAAAGATCTGCATCAGCATCATCACATGATTTTAGGTATTCAAATATAAAAAGTGGATCCTAATCATCTTTTGAGAGAAAATAATTGATCATATATGTGATAATATAAAAATTAATATGAATAATATAATTTAAGACCGGTAGTGGGAGCCAACAGGCATTGAACGATGCCTTAAAAATTCAGAATTAAAATTTAGCCTGTATTGAAGTAGGAATATAAAGAGTTTTAAGAAGAGGGTTCCCAGTAATAAAAGTCACGTAATTGAGTAAATTATAGATTTGGTCATATTAAAAAAGATTATTACAGTTTTTCTTCACAGTTCAGCCTGAGGATAAATTAGTAACAGCTAATTAAAAATAAAGGAAATTATAAAAATAATTATATGTTATTTGATACTTTCTATGCTATTCAGTAGTAAGGTATATTGCATCATATATCAAAAAATAGGAACTATAATTTTTCAGTCTTTTATATTTTAAAATACTTTGTCTCTGATTTTCAAACCCTTGAAATTAAGGGTTATCATTACTTTATAGATGAGAAAACTGACACAGAAGTTTACCCTAAATCACACAAGAAACAAATTAGTATTAAAATTTATAGTCTAAAGTCTATGCATTTTTAAAAATCAATCATTTAAAAAATAAATCATTAACCAGATTTTTAAACCAGACTTAAGTATATTGTTACGGATATATATTGCACACATATGAAATGCAGTGTTATTAAGCCATGTTGACACATAATATTGACTTTGTCTCTACTTGTACTATGTATTATATATGTATATTTTTGCAACTAGACTGTAGCATTTAGTATAACAAAATTACGTGCTCTACACTTGAAATTACTGTTTTGTGGATCTTTACAACATGGCAGAGAACTTATGCACAACGGGCTTTCAGAAGCTGTTCTTTGCTGATACTTGTCTGAGCTCTATAGAAGTATTTTAGTTTAGAAAATATATACAGTATGAATAAGTGAAATTGTCTTATTTTTACATCTAGCTAAGAGACACACTTACAGAATGGACTTTCAATACTAACTTGAATCTGGCTATCATTAGATGAAATGCAGCAGTAAAATTTAATTAGAATGAGTGCCAGATTTCAGGAATTTATAGAACTAAGGAATAGCCAGAAAAGTCAGAAAATGAGTGTCTTGAAGAAGTCCAATTTTATAGAAGCTAGGAGAGGGTTTCTAAAAAGAAATGTTTATCAACTATAGAATATTACTATGAATATTCCAATAGGTCCTATAGCATAAAGGCCCCTGGTAATTCTGGAAGTTATCTGGGGTAAGGGAGAAAGACGAGTAAATGAAGTGAAAGTCACACCAGTTTTTGACTTTCCTTTAGAATGTAAGTTCTGGAAGGAGGAGTTCCCTCCCAGTACTATTAGTGCTTATTACAATGCTGGACAGAGGGACATTCAACAATGCTTTCAGGCAGTGAATTTTAAGCATAACTATATTCAGGTCCTGTGCTAAATTACTTGGTGCTAGAGTTTAAATAGAACAAAAGAGGGACATATATATGTATATATATATATATATATATATATATATATATACATACATATATGTGTGCGTGTGTGTGTGTGTATGTGTGTGTATAGTATCAGACAGTAAGGATTTCCATAGAGAAAATTTTCACTGGGAATAGGGTCAAGAAATGCAAGAGGCAAGAGAGGCCTCACTAAGATATGTTTGCACAAAAACATGAAGTAGCTGAGGAGGGGATCCATTAAAACAAAAACAAAAATCTGCGGAAGAGCATTCCAAGAAGAGGAAAATCAAAGTAAATGCAGAAGTCCTGACCTGTGATTGTGTCTGGAATGTTTGAGAAACAAGAAACAAATGATTTACTATTATAATTATTTTTTCCCAAATGCCATATAAGGGAATTCCTAGTTTCATCTTATAATGACTTGGAGACTCAGCAAAGTTACCTGATAAATTGAATTTTGGACTCCTTCCACAAAATCACAATGCTTGCTGTGGGCCAGGGTTTCTAACCTGTGTCACTAATGATATTTCGGCTGATTATGCTTTTTGTCAAGCCTTTTGTCAAGGGCTGCTGTCCTGTGTATCACAGGCCTCTACCCACTAGATGCCAGTAGTATCTTTCTCCCCACAACTCTGCCTGCTAATCAAAAATTTCTCCAGACACTGTTAAATGCCCCTAGGTGGTGGAGAGAGTAAAACTATTCCTAGCAGAGAACCACTGCCATAGGGCATGCAGGTAACTGGCTACATGTGATGCTAAGTGACTGACAGTTAACTTAGGCCCTATTTTAAAGAAATGACAAAATCAAGTGCAGCCCAATTATGCCTGTTAATGGCCTTTTCATGCATAACTGATTGATTCTGGTATAACACAATCTGAATCAGCTGTAAAGATAACCTCGAACTCCAAATTGAGTGGAATGGGCTTGTGTGCACGTACGATGGAAAGACACCCTGGAAATTCTGAACAATTTTACTTAATTATAGCATAAGATTATTATCAAACATTTTATTAGCCTAATTGACTTCCTTAAAGCACATAAAAGATATTTTATAATTCGAAGTTTTAGGACAAAACTATCATTAGATTTTATTAATTTACCAAATAAGTCAATATCAATGTAATTAACACCTAACACATAGACCGCAATATTTTGAACTCTCCAACTGCAATTCATATACCCACATGCTTTAAAATACTGTCTGCTAAATTTACTGAGGGAGTGGCTTGGTGATTTATTTTTTTTACTATATTTCTTAACAAAGAAACACATCATTGTAATTTAAGAAGGCTCAACTTTTCATCATTTAAGCAAACTGTTTCACGCCTTATAAAGGTAGATATATACTTCACCATTGGACCCATCCTTGCCTAAATGATAAATGTATGTTATCATGAAACTGTTTAAGCAGTGCAGTGAGTAAAGCAGCCTGAGCATTGAAACACGAACAGATTTTTTAACTGGCCTTAACCTCACAGAATGTGATTCTTCCCTGGTCTCCTAAGCAAAGCCCGCTGTGGCTGGACCGCTGGGAGAAGATTATACACAGATTTGTTTTCCCTTTGGGTATTAAAAGCTCTCCTACCAGATTGAAGACACACAAGCATGTTAGAGAAGGGATTGTGCACTGGAGCTGTTGTTTACAACATGATTTGGGCTAATTAAAAATTATAATATATACAAACTCATGAAGGGCTTAGCAAAGAAAGTGAAGTTACAATTCCAATTTGTTTAATCATGCACCATATCATAAGCTCTTTTAAAAAGCATTTTCAGTCTATGATAATATTTATATTAAAATACTTACCGCAATCCCATCCTATTCCTACAAAGAGAAGAGAATCATAAAGCGTGTCATTTGTGACTTGAAAGTTTTTTTAAGAGTTCAATATGATTAAGACTTATTCTTATTGCTAAGCCGATTTATACTGCAAAGCTTACAGAGTCAGAATCATATGGGAAAATTATCCTCCTCTTATTTATAAAAATTTAGGTTAATACGTATGGAAATAATTTCTTTCCCTCTATGAGGGCTACTTTTTATTTAATTTGAGGTAACTGAATAATATCACCCTGTGGTTATTTTTAAAAAGTAATTTTTTTTAATTCTAAAATTTGAATAATACAATGTATTATTCTCATCATTTCTATCAAGCAAAAATTTAAAACTTAGCTACTGCTTTCTTTCTCTCCCCTCTTTTGATTTTATTTTTTTCACTGTCATCTTCTGGGAAAAATGGCACGGAATACAATTTTGTATCGTCAGGAATTTTGCTTACTAAAGATTATTTTCTTAATATACCAAAAGCTGATATTTTAAGTAAAACTATTTCTCTGTTTTCATTACAGGTCAATGGATTAGTGCAATACAGGAAGAAATTCTATGCAAGTTGTGAAAAGAAAATAGGATTTTAAGCAAGAGGAACATTTTTGGTTGAGATAGTTTTATGAGATACTACACATTCCAATGACTTTCTTAAGCCCAGGAATTCAAGCATGACACAATAAGTTCAGATAACATCCCACAAGTGAATAACTACTTTTTAAGCAAGTGCAACTTATATTACTATTGCATTAACCATAGTCATTACTATCACAGTAAGACAATTTTGCAGCCTTTTTATTAAACTCTGTTCCCATTTCCTTACCTTTCAAAATCCATGTAAACAAGTAAAAGTTTTTTAGTAATAGACTGCATGCCTACTATTCTTTTTATATTTCACAGTCTTTTCTCATTCTAGATAAAAGGTTTAAATCAAATGCTTCTGGCATATGAGGCAACTCATTCTTGATAATGATGCTTAGCAGATTTAGTAAGCAGTTTCTTTTAAGATGTTTAATTAAAATTATTTTCAACACAGAATACACTAAGTGAAAATCCTCAATTCTGTGCTTCTCTTTTTTACCAATACTGTAGAATTAATTTTAGCATATTAAACTAAGACGTTGAAGAGGGAAACACGGTTATTTATTATGGTATTGCTCAAGTGAATGTGATGGATAATGTGTGTGTGTGTGTGTGTGTGTGTGTGTGTGTGTAAAACACAGAGGCAGACAGAGGTAGACAGAGTTGAGGCTTCCAAAATTGCACTGGAATCTGAAAAAGATGCTTAAATGAGATTGTACTGGCATTTCAAGAAGAAATTAGTCTCATGCTTTATGGCATGGGTGCTATTTTGGAGAGGAGAGGAAAGAGACATAGTTCTCAAAGGTTGGCATGGATATAAGTGGTCAAATCAGCAAACATATCCAGAGGAAAGATTGCTTTCCAAAAACTGAACAAAAGCATGAGATAAATTAATGAAGTGTGACTGACATTTTATACCGAGATTCATCATGCTGTCACTTTAAAATCAAAAGTCCACTCTCTTGGGTGTATGGTGGCAGTTGTGCACTGGCTGGTCAGTTCACTTCTGTTATTTATCTTAACAGCAAATGAGAAGAAATATTGAGGCTTTCTGCCTAACATCTTCCTTCTTTTAACCATTCACCTACATCTATAACAGAGCTATATTTATTCATGGAAAAAAAGGAACTGCCTAGGATAATTTTAACATGATTCAGCTATTAACTAAGAATCTGATCAAGAGTTCTTTCATTAAGTTTACTGTTATTTTTAAATAAATCTTTTTATAATACTTTGAGTATGTATAGTATACTCTAATATACATGATATGGTTAAAGAACACTGTCAAAGGAAAATCACATACAGTACTTAAAGAACTGAACCATCTTTTCCACTATTGTGTAACCTTGCATATGAATTCATTTGAACTTAAAAATATAATTTGCTTTTGTCCTAATGTCGGTACTTAGAAATGTTTTTTCTTTATTCCGATTACAAATTAGATTACTATGCTCACAGTTGATTTCCTTTCAGATAATATAAGGCTTTTCTCATTTTCAAAAAAAGGTGAGAAATCCGTATAATTATAGCTCAGTGACACTTTTGTAGCATAGACAGATGCAAATAACACTTTAGTTAATATCTGGAAAAATCAATTACCTATTTCATTAAAGATTTTTTTCAATAATTTCCAAATGTACATACCATTTTTCTGTAATCTTCACGTTTAATTGTTTGCCTCTATTTCTTTGGCATCCACCATGTGAATAGAATAGCTAATTTAAATAAATACTTAAGTATACACTGGGCTTCTACCATGTGCCATTGCAGTGCCAGTCATTCTGAAAAAGAAAAATGTAAAATAAACATGTGGGCTTGCAAAGCAAAGTCAGTTGTAATAAAATACTTTAGATAGATTTCTAATTAATTATTTTATACAAGTACGTTACTTTTATTCTCTTTATTTGTTAGGCTGTCTTATTAAACACAAGTTAGTTATGAAAATGCATCCATATTGTTATAACATAAACACAGTGATTCATAAAAAAATTAAAGCAATACATATTATACTTTCTTTTGTTATTTTAAAATATTTATTATATACAAAGTTACTCCAACTGTAGTGTCTTAAATATCTCACTATATTATATTCATAGACCCTGTGAGTTAGGAGCTCTGATAGAACATAGTGATCATACATTATTTTTATATCATGGTAGCTGGGATTTCAACCAAGAAGACTAAGACTATGAGTAACTGGATGACTGGAGCTGAAAACAATTGAAGTGTTTTCATTTCCATGTCTCGGCACTACACTGGGGTAACAGGGACACCAGAATGGCTTTTCACAAGAACTGCAGGTGCTTTTTGTCTTTTCTGACAGTTTGTTAGCCTAAAAGAAGTAAGACTTCTAACAAAGTGGCTCCAATTGTGAATATTCCTTGGGTCGATGTAGAAGAAGTAATTATGAATTCAAAATTATAAAATAAATATCATAGTACCTTCAGTATTTAAAAATGGGAAATTTAGCCCCTGAATACATTTGAATTCATTTATACCTGTAATTTGTTCACTCTATCAGTCTGAACAATTCTTAACTCCAGTCTGATTTTCCCTTTATATGGAATGGTCTTTGATACTCCTTGATTTTCAAGTGAAACATATCTCTCATGGTGATTTAATTAACTACAGTTCTAACAATAAGTTATTAATAATAAGTTCATGTCATTGACCTCAGTCAGACTTTCAGCTTGAATCACCTTGGGTGAGCAGAGGATTAGACCCTGACCTCTAAGGTGATTCCACCAACCTTGTAGCATCAGCCTGAAAAACAGTTTCCTTTGCCTTTTCATCTCATTTATCAATATTCCAACTGTTGAAACAAATCAGAAACCACGTTTACTGGAAACCTATAATCAATCTTTAGAAATAACTTTTGACTTCATATGTTTTACTAATCATTCACCTATTCTTTTTAAAGTCATATCCCAGTTATTGCTCATCACACATGGAATGAAATCCAGTCTCAGCTATCATAGCCTAAAAAGCCATGTGTGTTATATTGTTTTGTTTTATTGGTTGATAGTAGAAATTAGTTTTACCATCTATCTTCCTCATTGACCATAATCTCTAGATTAGAAGTGGGATATTCTGTATTGTTCACCATTTTATCCCAGTCTAAATCAGTACTTGTTTTATAGAATTCATTAAACATATATTATTTACACTGAATTAATCAATGTTTAGACCAATTAAAGGGAAAACCAATACTCTTTAATTTTTAGGAACTGACCATCTGTCAGAAACAACATACTTGTTTTTCACTCAGTATAAAAATGAAAACAAAACCATTGTAGAAAGCACATAAATCTCATGTGTAACTTAAAAGACACTGGGTCAGACTTCCAAAAGGAAATAACTACAAGAATTTGTGCTCAGGCAAATTAAAAACAAGGTTAGCATTATGGCTATAAAAATCAACATTGTGCTAATGTTTCCTAGTATTAAACAGTAACATTTAAAGACATTTTTATTTTCCAATTATGATAATAGATTGAGCTTTGATGACAGCATTTGTACTAAATGCTAATTCATTTAGGCAATCGATGTTAACATAAGAAAGGATAATATCATGCATAAAGATGGGACTAAACTAAGAAGTATAATAAAGAAAGAATTTTCTAGCCTATACATGAGATTAAGAGGTTAGAAAAAAAGAAAACAAAAGAGGAAAATTAATTCTAATTCACTTGGCTAAGAGACTCTCTGTTAAAGTGATTATGCTGGCAAAATGGGAAAACCAGTAAGGAAATCCAATTTTACATGAAAGATAGTTTCTTTTGGAATCATTGACCTTCGGGGAAATAAAGTGAAAACATTCTATTAATAACTCAAAATATTTAACTGATGCTAGGTTAAAGATATATGTAGCTGATACATTCAGATTTCTAAAGATTTCCTCCACCAAGAGGGTCCAGTTCTCTGGGTATTTAATGAAATAGTAAGTTAACACAGTGGTGAAGAGATTTTGCAGATAAAATTAAGGTTATTAATCATTTCCATTTATGATAAGACGAAGAGCCAGGATTACTTAGAAGGGCCCAATCTAATCACATGAGCCAAAACATATATGAATGGCTCTCTCCAGATATGTACCTGCACCTATAGTGCTGTATCTTGTAACACTGCCTTCACACTTTAGATTTTAACACTATCTATTGCCTTATGGCTTTCTTTAAATCAGTTAAAACCCAATTCTAAACATTAGAATTAAAATACTCTGTGGCTTCTTGATTAGATTTGAAAGGGGCCGGTTCCTTGATTAGTATCATAGTTACAGGAATTTATGTCTCCTTGAATCAGGCTTAAGGAAAAACTCATAAAAAAGCCTCTCAAAAACTCTGCTGTGGAAACCAAAGACAGACAAATCTGATCATATATGTAAATGAACCACACGTTCATCGGATGATGAACTCTAAACTGTAAATATTTTGATGGCTATATTTCAAAGTGCTGAATAACTATTGAAACATCTAGTTCCTAAAAGATTTTAGTTTTGCTTAGAATTTCACTAACAAAAAATATTTTGATAACTTAGTTAACATTTTTGATAACTCTGTAGCACATTCAAAATTAAATAATGATGACAATTTCCCCCAAAGACTATTTCATTTCAAATATTCTAGTTATAAATTATCTATTCAGGTTTTGATACTGTAGGCTATCATAACAGACCTACTATTTTAAGAAATCACCCCTATGAACATTAACAAAATCTCCGGTAAATAAAAGTTCATGTTATTTTCTTTTACTTTGTTACAAAGTGACCAACAAGATCAAAGAGACATGCCAGAATTTTAAGAGGAGATTTATTCCTGCCAGCAACTGTATGGGGTTTCACCCAAATCATACAGTAATTTGTGAAAGCAACTCAGGGTTTATATAGACACACAGAGAGGCACAGGGAACAAAGGCAGTTGATAATCTGTAACTACGGTTGTTACAGGTTTCCATAGTTCCATAGTTTTGACATTTTCTGTTGTCTAAAATTCTCATTCTGCAGCTCCAATTCATCTGAGGAGGTTCCAGGAACAGAATGGCTCCTCACTCTTGAGACCCTGGGTGTGCCGGGGTTTTGTGTACAAACTGGACCATACAGTTATCTCAACACTGATTGCCTAACTGAACTTTCTTATTTTGGGGGCCTCAAGGCTGGCTTGTGATCTAAGAGTGACTCAGTACGTAAAAGTTTTTACTTTCTTCCAATTTCCGGCTTCACTTTGTTTCTCTTTTACTGAATGTATACTAAATGATATCATCCCAACAAAATATGTGCATTACATTACACCAATTTAAATTATAATTATTACTATGAATATTCAGAATATTTTAAAACCTTTTATTTGCTTTACAAAACAAATTTTATTTAAGCCATTATGAATTTCGATTGTTAAATGTTAACAACTGATTTTTTTTATGCTACTGAATGTTTTGGTATTTGGTTGTTTCTAGTGTTTAAATAAGTTACAAAAGTCTTACTTCATTTTTTTTATTTTATTTTTTTTGGTTTACAGATAATAGTTCTCTATTAATTCAGAATACTGTTTGCAAGGCTTCTGGATTCCGAATGAGTTTATAAATTCTCCATAGATTTCATGGCAACTTAAGTAGGTTTTTTAAGTTTCTACACTTCTATTTTCTTATCTGTATAATGTAGTTATTTCACTGGGTTAGTATAAGTAATTTAATATTTAATATGCTTAAATAACTAATGAAATAAATCCATAATATATGTAACCTGTTTAACAATGATATTAGTGTTATTTTTTAATTTACCTAAATCTAAAATGAATTCAATGCTAGTTCTAAAAGAACAAAACACTATAGTCTATTGTAAGATAAACATCTTATCTGATATGCTAGACCAACCTGAAAAGATGTGATACTTTCCCATTCCAAACACTTAGGGATGTTGGATGTTAAAAGAATTCATATGCACAGCTGACATTAAAGAAATACAATCATATCCTCCATCACATAAATTTTATTACCATATATTGTTATAACTATATGATTTTATTATTTATTAATATTAATATCTTATTGCACCTAAGGTATAAATGAAACTGTATCATAGGTGTATCTATATAGGAAAAATCATAGTATATATAGTGCTCAGGACTATCAATAGTTTTAGGCATCCCCTGGCAGTCTTAGAATGCATTCCCCAAGGATAAGAAGAAACTGCTCTGCTACATTAGATAGAAGTGGTGAGAACAGGCATCTTTGTCCTGTTCCTGATCTTAAAGAAGATTCACAATAGCAAGAGTAGAGTCCAAAGACAATTGAATTATATTAAAAAAACTGATAATATTAGCTAGTGTAAATATTCTATACATACAAAATTGTCACATGATTCAGGGTGAATTAATAATATTTTCAGAGATATAAAGAATGAGTTACTCCTATCTTTAGTGTAAAATAAAATATTCCAGTAAAAAGAAATTGAAATAGTAAAATTAAAGACCACTTATGACTAAATTTGAAGGAGACAATTGTCATAAAGCAAGTAGAAACAAAAATCCTAAAAAATGTTAACATGAAAAACTAGAGATACCAGAATTCAAATATTCTAGATAAAGAGATTGCAGTTAAGACTCTCATCTCAAGGAAATGTTTTATTTATATATTTATAATATACCATTAATTTACAGTCCTGTATCATTTCAAAGACTAGTCATACATCTATCAATGTGTATATCACACCACATCCACCTCCTGAGTTCCATTCACAATTATCATTTTGACTCTAACCTTGGTCCCCTCCCTCTTCTTCCCTTTCTCCTCTCTGGTATCCACAATTTTGGTTTCAGAGTTCAAGAGATTTTTGTTGTGTTTCATAGTTTGTTCACTTTGTTTCTTTATATTCCACATATGAATGAAACCATATGATTTTTTAATTTTTATTTTAATCGATGTGTAATTACTAAAAAAAAAAAAACAAATAAAATGTAAATTCTAAACCAATGAAGATTATGACAGGAATAAGAAAAGGGCATCATTGTTAAAACAGAAAAAAAACACAAAAAAAACTCGTAAAGGGAAAGCATTTAAAGAAACACAGAATGAGTCTAATAATAAACTTAAATATATAAAAAAGTGTCAAAGCATGATAGCTTTTATCATTAGTCAAAATATCCACTACCTCTTCTCACTGAAAACAATTTTGGCAGTCATTCACTGAGTGTCACAAAGGATTGATTTGTCAAATCAAACTCAAATGAGTCCAACATCATACCCAGTATAAAGTACTACTAATAATTTCAAGGACACAAATAATCAAGAGACTCTACTAAAGTGGAGAGAGCTTTGAAACATGATGAACAGTCCCCTTAGTCCTTTGTTCCCACACAGGACAAGCACTCTTGGCCAAGAAAAGATAAGCTCTCCTAAATGAGGCACATGGGTTATTACCTCAGACATCAGGAAGGATTTTGTTTATGAAATGTCTCCAATTTACCACCAGCTGGTGTTATATTTTCCAGGGAGCTATACCTCATAAATCCATAGATTCTGTTTTTATTTATTAGAAGTCATCTTTAGCCAGGGGCACCCTACTAACATCTTCCCCTAGATAAGGACTCCCTTCCTAGAAAATATCATTAGTGTATTTACCCAGACATTCAGTTATAACATTGTCAAGGATGTAAGATCAGAAATTTCCTTTTGATAGAAAGAGTGATTCGATCATAGGCTAGATTTTTTAAAGCACTTTCATCCATTATTACAACACTGCTCTTTTGGGGTAGAGTTCTATTTCTTTATGTCCTGAATTTGGAGCAGTCCATATGTCTTATTTTGGTCAATAAAATGTGAAAGAAAGTGAAGTGTATAATATGTGGGCAAAGCTTTCAGAACCAGATTGTGGTTTGCTATTTATCTTTTTCATTCTGCCAAGAGAATATCAGTGTCCCAGGTATAGGTTACACTGTTATCCTTGGTTCCAAACCAATAAGAGGTGATAGACATATAAAGTGAGCAAAAATGAAATACTTTGTTTTAATTCACTGAGCAGGTTGCTTGACCCTGCTGATTGAGTAAGTCACAGTAAAATCTTAGCAACTGGAACCTAAGGTGAAAGACTAAAAATCCCTGTAACTAAGAAATTCCAAGAATGTTATTTTATTATATTCAAAATTAATCATTTATGAATTATGGTCTAAAACATCTTGGTTATATCCAGAAAAAATCAAGAGTAAGTATTAGCAATATTGTGTTGATAGAATCATAAAAACAACAGTGTGATCTGGGAATGATTTATTGATCAAGCAGTGTTGATTGTAAACTCACTGTTATTTGAACAAAAGGATTAATCCAACATATTTAAGCTCTTGCTTCTTAATGTACAAAAATATATATTTACTCAATATGGACACACATACATAATAAGCTATATATACATGAAGATTTAATAGGAATAACAGTATAGAGTGAAGCTGTTAAAATTTCCAGTAACACAAAGGGAAGTCTCCTGCATTTTCAAGTTTTCCTTTATTCTGTAGAAATAGGAGAAGTAAGAATGAACACTATAGTGAGGCTCTTTGGTTTTTCATGGAAAGTGTTCTGATATATCTATCAAATTATAGGATGATCTCTATGGCATTTTAGATGAAATCTTATCATCTATATGACCAAACACCTAAAAGTGATAGATGTTGCTTTATGTATAATTTTTTGATATAACATGATCATTTGTAAAAATCTAATTGTACCATTTAAGGCAAGTTTACAGCAACATTAGAAGAACACAACTATGTTTAAATAATTGCAAAATGGAAATGGAGTTGTTCCTCTTAATATGGTTTGACTTAATCTTTGTGGCAGAAAACACCAAAATAATATTAGCCAAAAATAAATGTTTATTTTTATGAATAAATGCAATCAAAAAAACTATTGCTGTCTGAACTCCACATTTATCAATAAGAGAAATGTAGACTTCTCTTTTCTTATTAATCTACCAGCTTTAAATCCTGTATTTCATCTGATAGTCCAAGAAAGCTACTCCATATCCAACTATCACATCTGCCTTCCTGTCAGAAGGAAGGAAGAAAAAAGAAAGAGATGGACTTTTCTCCTCTTTTCAGCATATTTCCTGGAAGTTAAGCACCTTTTTTTCCTACATGGATCCCACTGAACACAAGTCAACAAGAACATTTATCTAGAAAGGAAGTCTGAAAATACAAGTCCTGTGTTTTATGTCGTACACCCAGCAATGTATGGATAGAACAGTTGATGAAGAAAAAGAAAAGAATATGTAAAGAGGAAAAACTACTTTAGGAACTCATCTGATTGAAAATTTTGATTATTTTAATTTATGGATAGATTCTCCAGAAAAATTCACTAAGCATATTTTTAAGATTAAAGGAGACTTGAAATACTAATAAAAGTAGTACCAACATTCCTTAGTATGCTCCCAGCCTTGAGAGTTTCTGGATATGTAAACTTTATGTTCTCCTGATTTTGCTAAAATTTCCTAATAACCTAATAATAGGATTACGACTTAAGATTATTTTATATAGCTTTTTGAATCAAAAGTTTGCTCAGGAACAAATGATAAAAATCTGATAGCATTACAGAAGGTAGTTAATACCTATGTCTGATTCAATAACATACACATCTTCTTCTTTTTTTTTTTTTTTTAAAGGAAAGATGCAGGCAAGAATGAAGGCAAGTAAGCCAACAGGCTACAACAGAAAGGAGGAAGAAGCGTCTTTTTTCTTTTTTTTTTTTTTCAATTTTTTGTTCACACTGGTTGTCCTCTCACCCCCAGCCCCACCCCACACTCCCACACAGGACTCAAACCCAGGAGTATGTGGTGTGCTCCTTTGGAGGCGATTAACTTAACCACAGCTCCACCAGGGTGCGTCACACATTTATTCTTAGAACTCTACAACAGCCACCCCATTTTAGAAGACAACAGCCCATAATGAATACATTGTATTTTATCTTAATCTAAACACATTCACTGGAATATCTCACAATTGACGTCATAAATAATTACTTTTTTCCCATTGGGGTTCCTATTTTCAGGTACTTAATTTTATAGATTGAACTGATTTGTTTTATTTATGATATTAATGTTCATTTTCATTGTAACTGTAGTGACCATATTTTATATTTATCATGTTTATTTTTTTACAAGTTACTTCGCATTTAGTAAATTAATTCCATGGTACATTTTAAGTAGTGACATAAATTTTCAATGAAAATATAATTATATAAAGGATTGAGTCATTTTAAAGAAAATTTTAAATATGAGTGGTAATTGGATGTGGCAAAATTGTGAATGTAGTAAACAAATAACTGACATCTAGATAACATGGAGAATTTACTCATTATATCTTTCAAGCAAGGTCTCATACAGAGTGTTAATATCAATTAAACTTTTGGTGTAATTTTGATACTCTAATTCCTGTATTCGTTATAATTCCACAAATAATTTTAATGAATAGCCTATGAACATTTCTGTGTCTGTTGGCAAAATCAGTGGTAACCAGTGAAGAAAATGTCTTCTTTGCCTACCATACAGCCAACAATAATAAACATCAAAATTATTAATATTAATAAAAATGATAATTTAATGATACAGCATTGATGTATCACATTTCCTATCTTAGCCTATGTTTCTCAAACTGTTTTTTGTTTGATTTACCGGTATACTTCAATTTTAATATGTTAAAGTTCTGATGAGACACAAATTGTTGGAGAAATTAAAGTCACACAAAAACAGGAAAAACTAAGACACTTATTACTATAGAAGAGCACTCCTGGTAGCACTAAAAGCATCTTCAGCTGTCTAATTATTGAACATGGTTATCTTTAGAGTTTAAAGTTAAGACCTTTATTTCACTGGCCAAAGTCTTAGTCAGTGGAGCAGAGTTATCTCACATGATAATGCCATAACAGGATATATATTAAATTTTAGCAACAATAAACTTCTCAGATCTGTTAAAAACGGTGCACATCAAAGACTTGAAAAGACATCCATGAAAACTTTTTGAAAACCACTGGTTTTAAAACACCATTGCTTGCTTCTCTTATACATAGTCTGTAATCTCATCTGTTTTTTCAGTTAAATTATTAAGTTTTAAGTCTATAGACTTAATTTGGCTCCCAGTATTAAAGCAATTTTATTGTTTTTTATTTTCTAATTGAATTCTCTCTTCCCATTTAAGAAGTGAATATGCCAGTGTCTACAGTTATTGTAACATCATTTAATATTTTATAAGATGTGTGGCAAACAGCTTAAACTAGATATGTATAGTGGACACTGCCAGAGCCCTGACTAAAATCTTTGGATGTTGCCTTATCAGTATGTTCCTGAGGTCTTCCAAGCCTCATTATCTGCATCTGTAGAGAAATTCTTTCTTCTATAATCTGTGGAGGACTATTTTATCCAAACATAAAGCGGTTCAAAAGTCCTGGGCAATTAACATCTCCTGGAGACAGTCTCATCCAGTGATGATTGGGAACTGTGTATAAGTGTCTCAGTGCCCTTGCTCTTTTGTTGGGGTAATTCTGAAGCATTCATTACATACCATTCCAGTTACCCATTTGTATAGCTGGTCTATTCACACACCCAATATTAACTGCCATTCTTTCTCTATTCAGTCACCTCCATCTCCTAAAAACAATAAAATGACTACTTGCAGTTTAAATTTTCACTCAAATATTTCTGTCTTAGTTTGTGGAAACCAAAGATAATATGGTAAATATATCTCTGAATTGCTCTTGTGTGATATTTTCTTCTTTTGTCTTCACATAACTTATTTAATTCACTTACCTGAACATTTACAATAACCATTTTTTTATCTCTCGTTGTGAGTCATACTGCCACCTGTCTTTATCCTAAAACATACAGTGGGCTTGACTCAAATGTGCTTATAAATTTTCATGACAAATTCTATTAATGGCCTAGAATGCAAAATCTTACCTGAATATTTGCTTTAAATCTTACCTTACACTTCAGGACCCTATTGTACTCCAGCTAGACCAGAGAAGAGGTTGCCTGAAGACATTGAATTCCATGTTTTCTGATTCTCCAGTGTTTCTGCTCATGCTGATTTCTCTTTCTAGATTTCTGGTGTTCAATCTGATAACTACTAAATTTAAATGAATAAAAATAAAATCAGGTAATAACTCAATAAAAAGATTTCAATTTTCCAATAGCCATAGAAAGTGTGTGTCTGCATAGTATTTCTATCATCATAGAAAAGTTTACTCTACAGAGCTGGTCTAGAGCATTCTAGCTTTTTATATTCAGTTTTTAAAATATTATTTTTTTCATTTTAATTGTGTCTCAAAGATAACTTTCTGTGAAAAATTCTTCCAAAGTATTCTTCCAAGAATTAATTTTGCATTGTGTGTTTATTCATCTATCTATTTAACTCTGGTTCTCTCAGTCACATGACAGGTATTGCAAATTTTACTTATGAATATTTGTGCATGTAACTCATTCACACATGGGTATATTCCTTAAAGACATGATTTGTGCATTTCCATCTATGTATTTCCTATTTTTTTAAATAGAGAAAGAAAAGGAGGGAAGGAAGGAGGAATGGAGGGAGAGTGGGAATAAGAAAGGAAGGAAGGAAGAGAGGAAAAAAGCATCTTTATTTCTCTATTTTGGTCTGACGAAGCAGGTTACAAACCCAGTTCCTTGGGCTTTACATTGTCTGCACATCAGTGTCTCAGTCGCCTGAGTCACAAAGGTGCAGTCATCATTCTTGTATTTCTTAAGATAGTGTATTTCTTAGCACAGTGCTTTACTTACCAGATATTGTTTATGAACTAGACAAATTGACTTAAACCCCTCTAAATATAATCCCTATAAGATTCTATTGAATCACTTATTTCCTTATTTTGTATTTTTGCTGTCATTTTTCAGAATCTACAGTCTTCATTACATTTTGAGAGCGGCTTGAAATTATCTGAATCTTAATTGTATCATTTAGTCTCAATAATGCCATATTATATTACACACAAATTTGATACATGGTCTATTTTATTATCAGAGTACTAATTTATTATTTCTTTCCTGCCACCCAAATACAATGATGTAATCTTCCAGCTCCTTTTTAAAATTATATGATTCTAGTGAAGAGATACCTAGTCTATGTCATTAAATTTGCCTATTTCCTTGCACAGAATTGTGCTTAATGACTGCTTTATTTCAATGCTTGTTGTCATTTGCAGAATCTATTTGTAGTCAGAATGCACTCTTCCAGGTGGAGCTGGTGTACTTCTACTGCTCTTCCAAATAGGAAGAGGGTACTTCTTAAATGTCTTTTGCACTTATTCAACTAAACATAATAGATGTTCTAAATAGAATTGGCCAAAAATAATCCTAGAACTCTCTCTAAAGATTTCATTCTTCTTAGATCTGATTCAAAGTCACTTTTCATGTATTTCTGTTTAACTTTGTTGTATACCCATATAACAGTTTTATCATCTTTCTCAGTTCTTACAATCTTCCCCATATAGATTTTAAGGAAATGTCAAATCGCTTTTCATTTTATAGGGACAATATAGATTCACCAAATAATCAGTCAGTTCTTTTCAAAATCCTGGAAAACTTTTATTAATATAGGCTACGCATATTTTGTACTTTTTTGCTTCAAGGTATCAAATTACATTCATTTTCTTTGGAAAAAAATTCTGAAAGACAGTTAAGTTGATGATGAACTTTCCATTTACAAAGTAAAAGCTAGATGAACTCCATAATACTGAATAATATACTTTATTTTATGAATTAAAATTTTAAAACAATTTCCAAACATTGAGTCATCCATTACATGTCTAATATTCAAAACAAAAGTCAATAAGAAACAATATATAATCATTCATTATCTAAAATATAAATTCATTTGATCCCATACATTCTCTTATTCATAACTTGTACCTTCAGATTTTTAAGATTTAAAATAGAATATGTAATCTTACTTTCTTTAAGCTTTAATTAAGTGTGGAATATTCCGAAATGTCTAACACCTGCTTTATAATAAGTAGAGTATTATTTTAAATGCCAGATGGACCAATTAAAATATTCTTTAGATGACGCAACATCTTGTGATCTTGTGATATAGCTAGTTTTCTTTTTCAAGTCCAAATTTAAATATGCACTATACAAATGTAAAATTATCTATTTACATATTAATGAAATACCTTCACCTTTATTCTGGAGAAAACGCAAAGCACTAATACATTATATTTCTTCTCTAGTATGTTTTCTTCGATCTTGTTTTCCAGCCCCTCCCTGTTTTACATCTTGCTCTTCTATCTCCACGATTATTGCTGCTAGAAGCAGTTCATGTTTATAGATAAATGAGCCCTCCAGGACAAAGGGAGAACTTCAGTCTTTTAACCTGTAAGTGGAGATTGAAATTGGTGAAAGATAAAAGATATGGGGCTATCGAGACTTGAATTTTATACAAAAATACTTGCAGGACTATGCCTTCATCTGACTTAACACTTACACAAACTCATCTTATTCATTTCATACAGCAGTAACCCCATTTATTGATTTTGGCTGAGTCATCCATCCAGCAGTTATTTCCAATGCTCTGAGGGCATAAGTTCATAGTCCCTAACACCCTTCATGAACCTGCAGCTGATTGTATATTGTGATGAGTCAGAAAATGATTTCACAACTTATTACAGTCAGGTAAAATAGTAATTTTATTTTCTGTTGACAGTTGGCACATCACTCATATCTAGTAGGTCTCATTTAGCATCTTACATTTAACTCTCTTATTCCACGACACTCTTCTCCAATTATTGCCTAGGTCCTCTGGGTCTGAGTCCTGGTGTCCTTCATCTTTATGTTTTGTATGTATCATAACCGAACACCAGAGGTTTCTGTGCACTTGGCAGTGAATGAATGATGACTTATGCGGTCCTTAGTCTCACCAGTGTGCACGACTCGATCATCAGCATACGTGTATACACAAACACAATCAACAGCATCACCAGAGACACCTGAGGATCAACAAGCAGAACTCTTAAATCGCTTACTGTTCAGTAGTACCCCAAAGACACTAAGTATTGGTTAATTCACAATCAAAGCCTTTCAGCACTGTATACAACAGAAGCAGCCTGAGAGATAAAATTTCACCATTTCAAAGCAGTGTCATTTAGACCTCCTGTTCTGTGCTTTCTTTCTGAATTAGATTATTTCATTGAGATTTCTTAAAACCAACAATTTGCATGCATTGGTCTGAGTGTGTGTGTGTCTGTGTGTTTGAGTGTGTGTTATACATTCAACACAACCTATGGCAACCTATGATCATAACCTGCTGGCTATATAAATCATATTTGCAGATCATAAGTATCTGGTTCCATCTTGAAAGCACCATATCTGCTAACTACTTTAAAGTCTGAAGGGTTTAGAGGACTGTTATTAGCAATTGTCCATCTGTAGTCTCCATAACATTAAAAACTCAATAGGTGAATTTTATATCCATAATGTAGGGCTACAGACAAATAAGATGTTTAATGACATTTAATCAAGCCACAGAAACCAATATTCTGCCAATTATATGGAAGTGACGGAAATCAGTTTTTAACTTAGTTCTTAATGAGAAAGTTAGCTTTCTCCACAAAATTTTCTAGACCATGGAAGAAAACAATGCAGTTTACCACCTCTATACAGAGTTATAAGATGAGTGAAAGCAAGTTAGTCTAGCTTCTCCTAAATATGAAAAAAAGTCATCTTAGAGTTATAACAAGCCAAGTAGAGTCAGAATTTTGCTATCAATTTTAAGGAAGAACTATGTATCAAAAATTGCTAAAGTCTCACTTCTCAGATTAAACATTGAGCAAAGGCATACAAAATAAAAATTGCCTACATAAGTCAAAGTTGTCTGCATGTAATTTCATGTGATAGAAATAATGCCAGAATATCACAGGTATGCCCTTGATCCCACAGAAAGAAGAGAAACACGAATCAGATCAGAAGAGACTAGTTATTTTTAAAAATTTCAAGAGTTATTAGTATGAAAGCTTTAGAAGTTTACATATCTCTTCTACTACATATCACTTAGGATTATATATAAATATATATGCATACATGTAGTGTAATATATATAAATATAATATGTATAATAAAATCCTGGATGATTAAAAAGTACTTGTTTATTAATAGAAAAGAGGATTTTTATTTTGAGAGGTAAGGAAATCTGCATGACAGAATTTAAATTTCAGTCATAATATATTATCCAAAGGAACACAATAGTGAAAGAATGATGAATAGTCTAAATTGGAGAGCAGAACTATAGCTACATATGGAAAATGACGCCCGAGTCAAAAGGAAGAAGATGTATTAATGAAAGATCATTTGTGATGATCAGTGTTGCAGGCTACATGGGGAGGTGAAAGACAAACCCAATTTGGAGCAACAAGAAAAGGAGTTGGTACAGGCTACTAGTATTTAACAACAATAATAAATATATTGAGTAAGCATAGATTTTTTTAAAGAACTATATCAGCCAAGTTATACATGAGGAGCAGACAAAATTCATGCCCATATCACAAATTTATAGATATAGAAAAATTTCAAATATGTAGACATTCTAAAATTATATGTCTACATATATATGTGCATGTACAGTTACATATATTTATGTATATGTTGTGTTTCAATACATCCAGAACTTTTAAAGGTCATGGAAAATTAATTTAAAAAATAGACCTGAAGACGTCATCAAGCTTAAGAAGAATAAAAGAAATTTGATTTCAAACATTTTTAAAGATGTCCTTGTGATACAGAGTTGTGACTCTTTGGATGGTGAAAGTCCATTTCACATGGTAGTCCAGGACTTCCGAGATTAACCCACTGACTCTCGGAGAAAGTTTTCTTTGGGGACAAATGTGACTATGAGGACCTTAGCAAAGGGGCCAATGCTTTGAAATAATGGCATGTTATATCAAAGCAAAAGATTGAAGGCAAAACCAAGTAATTTGAGAGTTTAGATCACAGTTTACTCATTATGTGTAGACTAAAACATAGTAGAATCTCAGTCAATAACTTTTAAATGTAATTAAAGAACTAGATCCTAAGCTAATCACAGTTTAGCATTATGCGCTTTTGCAAATGTACCAAGACAGAAGAGTCCTTTATTTTCCATAATTAATTAAAACTTAAAAATTCTCTTTGTACAGATTTTATTAGGTGATGTGACTACTCCAAAGGGAATATTTACTTGGGGAATTTAATGATATGAAATTAATTTCCATTGAGATGACTCCGATTTAAAATTCAAGGACATCTGAAAAGTAGTCTTGTGAAAAGGTGTTAAAGACCTTCTGGCTGTTTCTTTCATCAACTTTGTTTTTTTTTTTTTTTTTTTTCTTTTACCATCCTACCTCTGTCTAGCAGGCATGCCATAACATGACCAGGAGTTTGAAAAATAAATGATTGCAGCTGTCAGTGCCTCCTGCCTGAATTCTTGACTGGCTTTATGAATATCTGGGCTGTAGTCGTGTTTTCCAGTAGCAAGTCATTTCAAAAAGGAGGCATGATGGTTCTTTCATGAAAATTAATTTCTACAGCTGTAACTTTCACATTTAGCCTCGGGCTCTTCTTTGTGACTTCTGCATTTATTTAAAATATAGCATTTTGAAAATTCAAATGTATTTTTATTGAGTTTAACTTTTACCAGAGACAGCTTGAAATTATTACTTGATCTGCATTTTAAAAATCCTGAATAAACATGTCTCTGTTAAATAATTGCTTGGTGACTAGCTAGCCACTGCTACTAGCAGGCCTAAAACAGAGCAATCGATGAGAAGATAAAAAACAAAGAAAATGTTTTCCAAAATGAAGGAAAAATTGGAGGAAAGTCATAGCAGCAGATGAGAAAAAGAGGAGTAAAAATAACAAAATCTAGGTTAATTCCTTGTGGATGGGAAGTTTTCCAAAGGTCATAGGTAACTCTAACATCTCTATTAGGTCTAGAA
This sequence comes from Solenodon paradoxus, assembly GCA_004363575.1. Taxonomy (NCBI): domain Eukaryota; kingdom Metazoa; phylum Chordata; class Mammalia; order Eulipotyphla; family Solenodontidae; genus Solenodon; species Solenodon paradoxus. Next base: position 3,181,150 of record RJWH01000007.1, on the reverse strand, counting down.
AGAAAAACTCCTGCTTGTTATTATCTGAATTGTAATTCATTCACTTTACTGTTATTTTTTTTCATCAACCTAAGGAAACTTTTATTGAAGCATATGGTACAGCCCAAATTTTAAAATGTTACCTTTTGAGCTGTTTAGAAATTCAGATTTTCCATAATTATAGAGATCGTGCAAGACATTTCATTCTGATAAATTAAAAATGGTATATAATTAAAACATTATTTATTACTTTTATCTAACTAATTCAAAATGCTGTCAATATCAGTGACCTTTAAAACTATACTCTGGTTTTACCAAATGTGGAAACTGACACAGACATTTTATCTTATTTATTTTCTAATATAGTCTAAATTTTAAGGACTTAAAACAGTTTTATTATTGATTCTTGGATTTCTTTGTAGAAGGAATATCTTTTCATATAGTCAAATAACAGACATTCTTAGAAAATATTTCTTTAAAACTCATCAACACTATTAGTAGTATCTGTTTTAAAGATAGTGATGATTTTTCATATCTAAGCTGGTAAATATATATTGACAGCAAATTTATGACCAAAACTTTACTGATAACAAGGAAAATTTTATAATTGTATAGGTTTATAGTGTTTATGAAGACTTACTTTGGCAGTTGGCTCCATTGAGAAGTGCAACTTGGGATCTAGGATTAAGGGCATCAGGGTTCAAATCCTGAGGCTGCTGACATTTAGCTCTGTGACACACAGGGCAAATTCCCTAACAACTCTCAATCTCATATTTATCATAGGAAAAATGGAAACTGTAACAGTTTCTTCCTAAAGAGTATGCAGCAAATATTAAATAGAAAATGCCCAGGTAACAGCTAGCAGAGGTATGTGCTCTTCACAAAATACATGTGTTCATGTATATATGTAGATATACATATGTACACATACATATATCTTCATACATAAATACATATATTAATATCCATAAAATTACCTATGAAATGATTTCATATATAACATACATATGTTATATATTATATTGTTATAAATGTATATAATGAATAGAAGCTATAAAGAGATGTAGAGTTATTACCTACACTAATTTTTCCAGAAGTGTATTCAAATATATGTAAACATATACTAGATGTACTTACACATTTTTTAAATTGAAATTGCTTATCTATTTATATCTTTTTGTATAAATTTATCAACACTAAATAAATATGTGATCTGATTTCTGGAAAACTCAACTCTGGGGAAGAATTCAAATAACAACTAAAAGCAAATGGTGTTATGGGTGTCATTAACATTCTGTATTGGATAGATATAACTCTCCTTCATTATTGCTTGAATTGGCAAATCCTGAATTACCAGTATATGCCAATGTCTCTGATTATACTTTGTTGACCATCTGAATATGCTATTCTTTGTAGTGTCTAAGTATATCCAATATGTATTATTGAGTTACTTCTTCCCCTCACCTCCTTCTTTAACAATAATTATAAGTTCTTTGTATTACAAAGATAATGACTCTCTCTTTGCCCTTTGTGTTGCAAGCTCTTTCCTCCAAATCTACTAATAGTCTATTGACTTCGTTAATGTTTTCTTTTGCTATTGACTGACCTTAATGTCCTTACTGTAAAACAGAGACTGATAACAATATATTACCTATCCTTTTGGTAAGACAATTAAATTCTAAGAAGAAAATTCATTTTGGTGCTTCATATATCCTAAGTCTTACATATACTCAATCTTTCTGTGTATTCTTCATTGGTGAATACAAATGGTTTTACCATAAAATTATCTATTTTCATGGCATTATACCTAGATACTATTAGATAGCAGTTAGCCATGAGCAGGGAATGGGAAAACGGTGAAAAGCAGGTAAACAGAAAGAAAAAAAAAAACAACAGAAAGTGGGTCCTACTAATCAGCTTAAAGGTTAAGAACCTATCAATCAGAAGGAGTACGTTTCACCTTTTGGCTCACTATATAAAACATTTGTGTTTTTGATCCCCTGTGGGTAACCAGGTAGAAACTCGCTCCAAAATGCCCCTGGGTGAAACCAACATCATAGGACTCAGTCAGAGCTTTCTAAAGGTCAAAACCCCTAACACTCAGGGTCGGTTCCTCTGGGGATGACCTGCCCTCTAACCTTGGTGGTATAGGATCTTCTGCCCTTAATTTTGCTTTGCCACTGTGTTCTACCTCTAATTTTACTTTACTGCTTTGTCCTTGCTTTGCCCACCTTCTATCTTCATTTTCACTTTGTCAATAAGATTTTGCCTCCACATGTCTTTCAGTTAGTGAGAGGGAATGTGGAGGAAGGTGAGAAATGAAGCTATTGTAGTTGTGCTCTTCCTAGAGAAAGTTCTGGAATGTCTCAACCTTAACAGGATTTCCTTAGATCAGAGAGGAGGAGAGCACTACATCTCATGTTTCTAGTTGATCACTTCATCCCACTTCTGGGATGGGAAGTAGCAAGGGTTTCTACATTTTCCTCTGCTCTTTCTAACAACCCATACATTTTTGTGAGTCCTGTTTGCCCTCCTTTTATTGATAATTCTGTCAGGTGTTGATTTGAGATTTGCCTGTCTTCTAGGTAGAGGGAGAAAAACCCCACTGGCTTTCAAAGGCTTTGTTTATTAAGTTAATTATTGCCAAATCATATAACACTGAGTTTCCTTTCCTATAGCATTACTCAGAGGAATGGTTTCTATTAAACTAACTGCATCACTCTACAGAGGGTACTCATCCTAGCTTTCACCCTTATTTTTTTTTACCTTGCTACTTTGCCAATAAAACTTTGCTGTTTGTTTTACTTCTCTTAGGTCCTGGTGAAAATGAGGCACACTACGAGTGTCTTGGGGTAAATCTTTTCCCCAAGAACCCACCCAGGGGTGACAATACCACAATACCACATGTATTATGTTGATACTTTACAAAATTTAAATATAGATGTATATATACATCTATATAAAAAGAGAGAGTGAGAGAGACACTTGTGCAGGTTGAAGTCAGAACAAAACTGGCCAATTTCTGTGAAATAATCATGTAAGAATGTATTGACTTACATAAGCAGGCAACTCTCACCCCATGTACATAGAAGCTAAACTTCTGATTGTAAATATGGGCAATCTACACAGAGCTATCTGTCATATTTTTCCCAGGTCTGAATTCTCAAATTTTTGTTTACCCATTTTACTTCATAAGCATGTCATTGCTTTAAAGCCCTAAGGGCTAAATAAAGCTAGATGTAAAAAGAATCTGCATATATATTCACAAACATTGAAAAATGAATGTTTAATGAATAATTAACTTAATTTTTTTCATGTATTCTTCCATGGGAACTATCTCTGATGAAAGATGAAAATATTTAATTGAAAATGGAATGTGTAGCTCAAGAATATACTGAAAAGGTAATTACTAGAGAAGGGTACAAATGTCAGATCTAAATATGTGATGATAACTGAATAAATGAGATAAGATAAAATCCAATTAGTACTCCAGTGGCTCAGGCAGCTAAGGCACAGACTATGAAAGCTATGGACCCAGGTTCAAGACCTGAGTTTGGGGATGTTAACAATAAGAAAAACAACAAAAGAGACAAAATGCCAACTGAGTTGTTAAATAATAAAAGTCAATCAGGCAAGTGTACCTAAATTAGTCTATTCTGTTTTCCTTTATATGTTGTTTGGAATTATATTTTAAAAACAGAGAAGGAATCACATTTTCTAAGAAATCTATATTAGATACATAATCACCTTTTTTGGTGGCTTCAAATCTTTTTATGCACAGACACATAGAGGTTTGTTTTTCTTCCTATCACTTTTTCACAGGTTTGTTTGTTTTTAACTGTATACTAGGGATGACAAGAGCTAAAATACTTCACTCCTGTAAAGTTAAACAGAAATAACGTATGTAAATTATGTATAGCAAACACATAATTGTGCTCACAAAGTGTTAGCTTCTATTTTAATTAATTTTCTATTATGGAAAAGTTAATATTACACTATCATTATTTATGCATGTGTTTCCCTTTGAACTGTAATTTCCCTGGGAAAAGACAATATTTTTTAAACATGCCTCTAGAAACTGGTTTCATGTCTGATATGCCATATCTGCTCAGGATATTCGTGTTGAATGATAAAGGAATTGAAACATGCACATAAAAAAAAACAAAACAAAACTATTGACATCAGCAGGGAGGGTCTAGAGCAAGGTAGACAGTATAAAGTGCATAAAATTACCAGGTGACAAGTTGAGATAACAAAACAAGAGGAGTATGTTATTATGTATTTAAACTCTCATCTCTACTCAGAATTTGACTGGGTCCCTATTTGTCTCCTCTGGTCTGAGTTAGGATCCATACCCAGAAGTAGGACCCATTCAACTTTATAACTCCATCCTTCCTCTGTTATCTCTCTCCTACTACTCTTGTTCCCTACCTGTGCTGTAATATGAATTTTGTGCTTCCCTAGTGAAATAATCATATCTTATTTGACCAAAATACTACCATTGTTTGTTAAAATGAGAGCCAATTAAGAATACATTGGTGGAAAATTTCTGTAGTATAGACATTCTACTAGTAATCTTTCCATAATTTCACTTCTTATTTAGTTTTTCCCCCCAAAGTATTGCAAAGATATTTAGGGCACAAGTACTATTAAAGTACATGAAAATAATAATAGCAACTATTAAAGTAACACTGAATTTCCTCAGCTATAGGAAAACATTACAATTTTATATCATAAGCCTGTTTGAAAACTCAAAACATACTGATTTTGAATACCGATTTGAAATGTTATCCCCAATCTTAAGAATTTGTTCAAAATTCAAAGAAAAGTTAAAATATGCATTTTAAAATAAGGAGTTAACATTGTTTGGTATAAAAATGACATTTTTTCCTAAGAACGAGTTTGCTTCTAAAACATTTGCAGTAACAAAGTATCAGACAATTAGAGTACATTAAATAAGCTACCACTTAATAAATTATTGTTTTATGGCACTAAATGATGGATGGAAAAGTTATTGGAACTTCAAAAGAAAGTAATTACTCTCAAATGTATATTATATCCTAGGAATATAAGGTTTAAAGCATATTAAAAATGATTTATTGCAATCCCCATCTTCCCCACCATGATGACAGTTGCATAAGGGAGGTAAACTCAAAATGTAGCAACTATTTAATCTCTCTCACAAAAATATATTTCAGTCTCTTGCTATATGTTTGTTTTTGTTGTCATATTTTTCACTTTAATTTATTTCAGTTGAGACTACTTGATGTTAATATTTAGTCAGGAAGAATTTTCTTGATGTATATTTTCAGAGGTTACGATAAAATAAGGCACTGAACATAAGCATGTCAGTTTTATTGTCATATTCAGCTTCTAGACAAGCTCCCAGGTATTAACACAAACTGAGTCGACAGGGCATCATACTGGCGACACTGTGATCCACTGTATTGACACATTTAGTAATACTGTGAAACTACATAACCGATGCAAAGCGAGATGAGCTCAGAATGGTTAGGTTAGACTATATGAGGGTAATATAAATTATGAACAGAACAAAGCTATGTTTAGAGCAGGATTCATTTATTCAACAATATTTACTTAAGAACTACTAGGTGCCAGGCAAAATGACAGGGGTTCATGGAACTAAATCGACATTTCACTGTCTCTTTTCTCAACAGAGCTAACTGTTTAGTGATCAAATACTAATATACCATTTCCTCCCTTTCTTTAATGAAGAATAGGGTGACCAACTCACCCCGTTTTTTAAAGTAACTTTCAAAGAAACAGGGCTCAAAGTGGCAAGAAATTGATAATTCTAGAGCTGATTTTCTTGGTTCCAGCCCTTGATGCTCATACCTGAACTTTCTAGCCATGGGAGAAACAGCAACATGTAATACTAATAGTTAGGTCATATATGGCAGACTTTAGGAGAATACCCCAGATTTTAAGATAAATGTTACAAAGTGAAAAGTAAATGATTTTTTTTAAAACACCATGGTGCCCTACAATTGATGTTTTTGATTCTCAATTGCCAAAATAATTGTTTGAGAGACATGTATATGAAGCCGTTAAATTAAACTGCTGCCTTGGTTTTCTTAGATACTTATACACAGTTATACCATGACAAAATAATTCCTGTATCCATGTACAATGAAAGAAGAAGCTATAATAACTTTTCTCTCCATCCTTTGTGGAATATAGGTATAAAACGAGACACATGGGCTTAGACTAGAGCAAGGTATCCATTATGACATTTGGAAATCTTTCCATCCACAAGAATTAACCTGTGCTTTATTAATTTACACTCTTCTTTTTATAATCCTCTGCTGCCTTAACTTCTTAGCATTACTAACTCCTTAAAAAAAAAAATCTCTTTTTTATCCTCTTATCTGTGACTTCTGTTTCAGGCCTAACAAAAGCAGTCAATGATACTCATAGGTTTTGTGTGGCTTTTAAAAAAAGATTCATTAATGAAGTAACTATTGCTTAATTTCATATTGACATATTGATAAAACATTTGCATATGTATCCAAATGTTTTTAGTGGCCTTTACTCTCAGTTTTACTAACATCAGAAAATTTGGGGTAGAATATTATATATGAGCAAAATCTTTTGCTGTAAACTTTAGCTAACCATTGTTCTAGTAATCAGATTGCGTATGAAGCACAGTGAAAGTCTTCCTGATCATATGACTATGAATCAAGTTAGGCAAGCCCCCTTTGCTTTTACAATACAGTGTGAAAAAGAAGAGGAGGCAGGGGCGACAACTCTGCCCCATCCCTGTACCCTTCCCTCTTCAGATATTTATATGAAATTAACTATGGCTTTGCTTTTTTAAATAAAAATTTTTAAAAAGTAAAAAAGACACCTGTTTACACCATTTTGTAAAGGACAACTGCCTACCATGATCCATCATAATCCATAAACTGATGAATCATATACACAATTTCAAAGTCAAGATATTTTAATTTTCTTAATTCTCAAGTCTTTGTTGATCAATAGAGGAGTACTTACAATTACTAAGTAAGCAACAATGAGATTAGATTTCCATACTGAGCATTGCCACCAAAGAAAATATATTGGAACCCTCCATCTTACACACCATATCTGGGTGTCAAGGATCTCAGTCTTGGTTTGGAAAGAGGAATGGAGGGCATGTGAATGCTATACAACTCAGAAGAGCACAGCAAAGCCCTCAAAAATAAATGGACATGACTTATTGCTGACTCTAGAAGGTCCCAGACTGAGATTAGGAGGCTAGCTGATCAGACTGAAAAATAAAGTTGGTATTGAGGCAGATGACTGATTCAAGAACTCCCTATAGGTCTTTGGTACATGATTTGCTCTTTTCAACTTAGTAACACTATCAGGTGTTTGGATTCCCAGCCCAACACAATATCTTCTCCAAAATTAAGCTCTTTTCCAAACCTTCTCTGTTGAGCAAAGGGGACACAGATAAAAACTTTCATAGCTGTGCAGCATATTGTAAAATAAAATTAGGAAAAATGTTCAAGTAGAGAAGCATACTTGTGCCCCACATCACTCCAAATCTCATTTTCCAACAGAGAGGTATGCCTCAGTAAGGCTTACCTAAAAAGAATACACCATGAAAGGGCTTCTGAGGGCATCACTATTGTAATGTTCCACAAACACGTAGGGACAGGCGGCAGGAAATACCTAGAAGATTATAAAAGTCTCTAGTTGAGTAACTGGCCTTCTTTGAAGAAGTGGAGGCTTTGAGATTCGCAAATGGAATCTGCCAATGTTTCCTTGAGCTAACTCAAACCTACTGGGAACAGATTTTTATTAAGATTTTGAAATGGAGAGGAAATGAGTCTCCAGGGTTATCCATATTTGCTTCTCATCAACATTCAAATTCACTAGATAAATTTTTCAAAAGGTTGAGGAAAGGAATGGGAAAAGGAATATTCTCAGCAAATTCTCTCTAGCATTTTATTTTCAATCATCTCTAACCCCCTTCTTGGCCTGTCTTTTTGATTCTCAAGAGTCTAATTAGATATTTTTTTTTAAATGAGTGACTCTCCATTTAATTGCAGTCCTCTCAAGACAACACTAGAAGGGGTTAGACATTCTGGAAAGAAGGAAAACCTAAGATAAATATGTTAAGATCTTATTTGCTGCTTCCATCTCACAAAGTTTTTCTTGTGAATTAAATGAGATAAATTATGTAAAGCATGTATCCTAACTCCTGTTAAGCACAAAGCAAGCGCTCGATTTATTTAATTTCATTTAGGCAGTTATTCATTAGAAGTCAAGTTTGTCATGAAATGTCCCTTATAGAAAAGTAAGAAATGAAGAACAGAGAACATTTCAGACTCACTGCAATATAACCACTTAGTTATGACTACTTTGATAAGTCCAATCACTTTAGGTGGCTTATGACTTGACTTTATCAAATAAAACTGGATTTGTTACTCAGCTTCTAACATTGCTATCTATTGCATTGAAATATGTGAAATATAAGGGACATGATATAGAACAATTCATAAACCATTTAAGACTCTGTATTAGCAGTAAGACCCATAAGCAAAATAACATAGTCTATTAGTAGAAATATTTACTTCTAATGGCAATCGATTATTTTTTGAGAATTATAAATAAGATACATTCTTTAAAAGATCCTACATATTAGGAATATTTAGCCCTATTTCTCAGAAAAGAAAGGATATGAGAAAAATAAATGAATGGCCTAATACAGCACACTAATCAGCTCAAAGGGCAAAACTCAAGTCTGAATCTATCTCACTCTCTAACTTAACCTCTGATTATTAGGCCAAACTGCCCAAATAATTCATTTCTGATTTCCCCAGAACTACTAGCCTGGAGATAATTTCACTGGCTGGTAAGTGTAATGTGCTTATTTTTTAAGAGTTACTGTGGAATCCCTTATCCTCACAGTTTCTAATGGAGGAACCTCATTAGAATGAAAATGTCATGGGAATACTGAAGGATATTTATCTGAATTATTTCTTAGCTCCTTTGGCTATAAACCAGTTAGGTCTTTCTCTTCTGAAATAAGTATTAAACACCAGTTTAACATTAATAAACAATAAAATGATGCCCTAATCTTGAGGAAAATTAATGAAACTCTTTAATTATCCAACATTATTACTCAGTTGCTACAAGGTATGTCAAAATTTGAGTCAAATTTAAATTAATTTCCATCAACTACTCCACAACAATATTCTTGATGATTCTTCTTTTCCTTGTAATTCTATTGATCCATATATGTTAGAAAGCCTAGAATTCTCAAACTGATGAAATCTTACATTCAAAAACTCATTTTAGTTTTTATTTTAATAAGTAAACCACACACTACTTGTGAGATTACTAGTAGTATATGCTAGTCAAAGGGATTACTTTAATAGTTTCTCATTACATAAAACATACTTTCACTTCATGTACTGAATAGATAGAAATAAATGCCTGATAACATGGTCAATGTGTAGTTGTATTTTGGAGGAAAGAGTCATTATTTCAGTCAAATTGGCACATATCAGAAGGCATTAAGCAAATTATCTCTGCTACATTAAATCCCATCCTGAGTCATTCAGTCAAAGCCTCAAAGACAGCCTTCTAATGCAGTATAAAATTCTATCACTTCATTATTATAATATTCACATATAAAGTACTCACAAGATTTAAATCACAAGAATATCTATAGTTTTTGTTTATTTAAGAAAAACTTTTTTCAAGGATATTAATTACAATTGCTTTTAGAATATTAATATTTGCATGTGAATATTAGTTCTGTCACTTTCTATGCATATACATGCTTCTTTCACTCATGTTGCTCCCAGATGAAGGTTGAAAGTATCTAGAATGCAGACCTTATTTCAGTTAAGTTTCACCAGAGAAAAAGAATCAATAGGTTGGATGGTTGGATGGCTAAGGGAGGAGAGAGACAGAGAGAGAGAGAGAGAGAGAGAGAGAGAGTGTTATGATAATATATTGAATCATGCTCTTCCCTCTGCAAGCTGAGATGCAGGCAATAGTGTAGTTCAGTCCTGAAAACTGGAGAGTTGATGATACAGATTCCAGTCCAAATCTGAAGGCCTGAGAACCATAAAGAATTATAGAAGTAAGGAGAAAATCAAAGTTCTGGCACAAGAAGTTAGGCAGGGAGCAAATTCTACAGTCTTCCTTCCATATTTTTGTTTTGTTTAGGCCTTTGATGATAGGATGATGTTCATGAACATTGAGGAAGACCATTTGCTGGCTCAGTTCACCAATTCAAATGTTAATTTCTTCTTGAAATAGTCCCATAAACACACCCCAAAAGAATAGTTAACCAGATATCTGGACATCCTGTAACCCTCTCAAGTTAACATAGATGCCTAATCCCAGCTCCCCATTAGAAAAATTAACATGAGAATAAGAATCAAGTATTATAATTGGTAACAGAGGTATGTGTGCACACTTATGTACTCATGAACTACTTTTATTTTTCAATTAACTTCAAAGATGTTCGTGGATGTTTACATGTGTGGGGTGTACATATAAATATAGGATGGAGAAGTTCAGGAAATAGAAATTGTTTTTTATTCTACCAATGTAAAAAGAAAACATAATTTGGCATGTGTACACAACGTGTGATATATTTTTACTTTTTAAAAGAATAATAAGAGTTCCTAAAAGTTGTAGAGTTACACTTAGATAAAATTATATCAATACCTCAACATAATTATTGGTTTTACACAAAAAATAGAAATATCATGTTATTCAAAGGTGACTATACTACTCTGAGTCACTACACCCAACTCTCCCACTTATGGGAAATTATATGACTTCTCAGAGGCCATGGCAACTTGTTATACAGATGTGACTATATGACTATGTGCACAGTGGGAACTATTTTGACCCCCTGGTGACACTACACATTGTCTCTTTATTCAAACCTTTCTTTACAAGGACTAAAGTGACAAAATGCAATTTCATGATTCAAAACAAGCAAAAAATGTTCAATTCTCCTACTTCACTATTGACAGTGTTCACAAAAGGAAACATTTTGAGGTAATTCAAGGAATAAATCAAATAAACCAAACAATAGATTTACTGAGAAGCCTGTGTACAAGTGGATAACAAAATAAAAATGATAAGCCAAATACACATATGCACACCTATTCAACCAAAATATCACCCCTCTTGTTTCAAACTCTCTGCACAACCACCTCTCAAATTCTAATTTATGCATTTGGTCTTTTAAAAATTCTTGATGTATGATATGATTTGGCATAAATTTAGAGTAATCTAAACTTTAAAAGTCAAAGAATCACACAAGTACATATTTGAAATTTTCCATGATAAGCTGGCTTTTATTCTACCTCTACAGTCCACATCACAAAGTTGTTTATAAAATGATGAATTATAGCGTCACAGAAAATATGCTAGATTTTCACAGAGATCATTCCATTAATATGATTCAGTCAGGAGATATTTGTTCTGTTGTAGTCAAAAAAGACATGACAGATTGCTAAAGGAAGATGAACTTCTGATTAATAGAAATGCACATATGGCTACAGAAAAATGATTTGTTGAGAAATCCAAACAAAACTAATAGCAAAAATATTAAATGATAAAAGAAAAGTCAAGTTTACAAGACTGTACTTGATATTCAAAATGTTAATTTATAATTTTTTACAAATATTTAAAACTTTCAATAATTTAAAAAATGATAAAACTAAAATGTGAAAAAGATGTATTTTCCTCATGATAGCATTCTTCTTTTTAAACCTAATATAATTTTTCTTGCTTCTTTTTACAATTTACCATACCAATAACCCTCATACATAATACATTAGCTTTGCCTGATTTTAAAAAGGAACCATAGAATATGTATTCTTCCTGTAATTTTAGTTTAATCAACATTATATTTGTAGATGCATCAATACTGTGGAATGCAGTTCACTTATTTTCAGTGTTGCATAGAATTTAATGGTATTAATATATTATAATTATTTGTTAGTCCTACTCTCAAAGAACATGTTGGTTTTCAAGTAAATTTCTCCACTTTTTCTTATAATGTTGAGAACACATGTTTCTTTTGGTACTATGCAATTTTCCTTTTGGTATATATTTATGAGTCATTCTAGATTATGTTCAAGTCACGTTATCTACACATTGTTTTCCAATCCATTGCTATCAAACGCTTCTCTCTACCTACAGTATATGCTTCTTCTTCTTTCTTCACATAAACTCAATAATGAAAGTTTAAATTTTAACAATCAAGTGAGATGAAATGACATTTTTTCATTGCTGATTAGCACCGTTAATATTATTGAGCCTAAACATCTATTGCTTTATTTATTAGACTTCAGTGTTTAGTAGTGTTTTATGAATTGCCTGTTATATATGTATCATCAACTTTCTGTTGAGTCATTTTCCTTTTATATAGATTTACAGAAATATTTAATAGTTTATTCTGAAAGCTATTGTTTAACTTTGTAACTTATCCCATAGTGCCCTTTATCTTGTACTTTATATTGTATTCACATAAGTAGGTGTTTTTAATATTAAGATATTTAAATTAAGATTTATATGCTCAGATAATTTTAGATTAATACATAGTTATAAATAGAACAAAGATTAAATCCCCAAATATCTATATCAGGACACATCAGAACCAAGTTTCAAAAATGAAAGACAATGTCTTGAAAGTTATGAGAAAAAAAGCAACTTAACTATGGACAAAACCAATTCAAATGACAGCACATTTCTCATCAAAAGCCATGCAGTCCAGAAGTAAATGGTATAATGCTTTTCAAGAAATTTTAAAAAAAAAGAAAAGAAAAAAAATCTGTCACTCCAGAATTCTGCATCCAGTAAAGCATACTTCAAGAATGAAAGAGCAAGAAAGTTTCTGATAAAAGAAAAGAGAAAACCATAAAATGACAGACTAGAGCCATAGAATGCCAATAATCACATTTTTGAATGCTATCTAAACCTACAAATTAAAAGACAGATGTTAGAAAATAAATTTAAAAATATGATCCAACTATATGGTTTCCATAAGTAACTCCATTCACTTAATGATAGAGGCAGGTTGGAAGTAAAATATGAAAAAATGATATGAAATATTAAGAAAAATTAGGAGTGATTTTTAATATCCAATAAAATATATTTCAGAGTAAAAATATCTAAAAAATAGCCAGAGTTGGGCAAATAGGGAAATGATCAACATACCAATAAGGCATGGAAATTCTGTACAACATATCTCCAAGTCATGCTAAACAAAATTGATATACGTGAAAGGAGAAACAGAAAAATCAACTATAGGTACTTTAAAACTCTTCTTTCAACATCAGAACAAATAGGCAACACAATAATAGCTCATATTTTGTACAAAAATTAACTCAAAATGGAATCAAATTTAATTTAAAAGATATAAAACGATTACTAAAAACAAGAGAAAATCATTGCCGTCTAGTCAGTTCTTATATTTGAATTCAAAAACATGATTTATAAAAGGAAGAACTGATAAACTTAATGTTACCATTTTTTTAAATGTGCCTATGTTAAAGACTCCATTAAGAGCATAAAAAGTCCTACTGAACTTGAGGAATATTTACAGACCACATATCCAACAAAGAACTAGTAACTAGAATACACAAGACTTGCGAAATTCAACAATAAACATTCAATCAGATAGTGGGCATTAAAGAAGCAATATCAATGGAAAATAAGAATGTTTTTCAATCATTTGCCAATAGGCTAATCTAAAGTAAATTAAAATCTCAATGAGCTATATACCTGCTTTTCTACAAAAACGACTAAAATAAATGTAGAGGCAATACCAAATGCTTGTGAGGCTTTGAAGAAATGCTTACTTATTCCTTACCTGTGAAAATATAAAATAATACAACTACTCTGACTTTATTTTGGCAGTTTCCTCAAAAATTAAACATCCAGTCACTATAAAACCCAGTAATTTCACTGTTAGCATTAATATAAGAAGAATTTATACACACACAGTAAACTGGACATAAATGTTTAATTTCACTAATAATTGCCAAAATTGGAACAAACACAGATATCCTTCACTGTGAGAATAAACTGTTGTTCCTTCATATTGTGGAATGCTTCTCAAACAGTAAAATGATTCATTTTTCACACATCAGCCCAAGTCAAACTCTAGAGAATGAAACTGAGTAATAAAAGGCAATAGCAAAATTTATACACCGGCTTGATTTTATTTACATAACATTTTTGGAATTGAAATAATATAAAGAGCTAGAAAACATTAGTCATTGCTAGGAACTAAAGGTGAGGAAGATGTTATTATAAAAGGCAACATTCCTTGTGTTAGAAATACTAAGCTATATTGTTTCAAGATTTCCCCATGAAGGAAACTGAGTATACAAAGTGTCTTATTTTATTTCTTACAACTGTGTATACTGTGTATAAAATTTAAATAGAATAAAGAGAAATGTATTCTACTTATTATTATTTTCTAAGCTTACTGAATCTGTGAATTTATATATTTTGTCAAATACAGGAAGTTTTTCATTTTATTATTCTCAGTACTTTTTCAACCTTTCCACCTTTCCCATTTTATTGAAAGACTGCAAAGACACAAATATAAAATATTCTGTTATACATATGGAGCTATAGCGTATGGTAGGTAGAAATGTATCAGACACAAATTAACTTTGGTTGTTTTATTTTTTTAGGTGCATTTTCTTTTTGTCTTGCTTTTTCTATTTATCTTCTAATTCACTATTTCCTTTCATTGTCCTCTCCAATCTGCTGCTCAAGCCATACAATGAAATTTTTATTTGTTATTATAATTTTAACTTTTTGTTGAGGGAACATAGCATCAAGACATTATAAAGAATTAAGGCGTATAACTTCATAAATCTACATCTGTATACAATCCACTGTTTGTCACCTAACAATCCAGTCCTTCACCATATCATTGACCCCTTTTACCTAACTTTCTCACCCTCTTTTCCCTTCCTTTTTGAAACCACTAATTTGATTTTATGAACTAAAAGTCTTTTCATTTGATTTGGTTAATTCGTTTGGTTTCTTTATGCACCACATATGAGTGAAATCATGTGTGTCTTTCTGTTTCTGACTTATCTAGCATAATCCTTCTAGGTCTACCATGTTGTTGCAAATAACAGGAATTCATCTTATTTTATAGCTGAATAGTATTCCCTTGAGTATATATACCACATCTTGTTTATCTACTCATCTGGTGATGCATACTTACAAGGTTTACAATTAACTGATATTCTATTTTAAAACTTATATTTGATTCTTATTATTTTTGACTTATTTTCTGTGGCGTTTTTAAAAATGAGTTTAATTCACAGATAATATGCAATTTATATCATAACTGCTTTAAAAACTTTGTCAGATCATTCTAACATTTCCATCAGTGCTGGCATCCACTGGCTATGTTATCGCATGCAGTTTGAGACTATTTTGGTTCTCTCTATAAGATTTTTTTTAATTTAAATCTTAATGTTTTCAGTATTATGCAATGAATTGCTGGATTTTATTTAAATCTATTTTGACTTATCTTTCTGCCATTTCCCCAGCAGGGAGAGAAAAATGTGATATCCCTTATTATAAGTCAGGTTTCCCCACTGAGATTCTACTAACATGTGAAGGAGGGGTTAGCCTGAGGGATTTAGGAGTGGTGACACCTCACTAGGCCTCCACTGATACATCCCTGTCTGGAAAAGTTACAGTACTTCCTATTCATTAGTATACCCCAAATTGTCTTCACCGAATCCTCAGAGAAAAGTCTAATTTCCACAGAGTAGTCAGAATAGTCAACACTAGCTACTTCGTCTTCTCTATTATATCACCTTATAGTCTGCAATTGAAGTGCCTCATCATAGCCTGACAAGGATGAAAGTCATTACTCGCCTATCAGTCTGCTATAGGACTCAGGGAACTTCTGTTTCTCTGTTGTTTAGCTAGAATAGAATGGTCATTGCAGAAATATGGTTTGCTAGGCTGTCCCTTTTCCTTGTCCTTTCACTAGAAAATATATCCTTTTGTAGGTTTTTTTTTTTTTGTCTGAATTTATGAGCATTTCGTGGTTTACAACTTCTTCAATAAGTGTGGGATATAGAAGGTGGAAAGAAAACTCAAAGAACTCATCTTCATATGTGATTTTTGGGGTCTGGAGGTCCATGGATTATATGTTTTCTCTTCACCTTTTAAAATCTATGACATTCTGTATTCCTAGGATTTCAGTTTTACTTAGTGGGAGGAATAGATAAAAGAGCTATGTCTACATCTTCTGAGAAAAGGAAATCTGACTTAAAATTGAAGGCAAACAAATAATATTTTCCTTTAGACATTGAGATTTGGGGGTTTTGTTTAAGAAATTATTCTCAATTTCAAAGTCATAAAGTATCTTGTACACATTATTTCAAAAATTTTGTAACTTCACATTTAATTCCTTGATCCATTTGGAATACAATATTATATATGGGGTGAATGACACATGAAGTTATTTACACTTTCTTCTGAGTTAATTAACAACTAGTCCCAGAACTATTTTAATTTTATATGAAATACTGTTTATCAAATGTAATTTTCCCATATATATTTTGACTGGTTTCTACTGTTTCATTGATATTTTTGTATTTATTTATATTTGTGACAATATCAGTATATCTAGATTATAACTTCATAAATTTTGTTAGCTACTGGAGATTGTATGACTACTTGGTTCTCCTTCAGTGGAGCTTCAAAAATTATTATTGCTTTATACACTTGTATATACAATTTCAAATCTACTCATCAAGTGTTTTGAAAAATCCTTGAGGATATTTTAAAAAAATAAGCTAAAAAAAGCTTAAATTTCATGAAAACTGCATTCTAAGATCATGCATTTCATCTTTTGCTATTGTATCCAAAAAATGTTATGTTGTTTCAGTTACCAAGATCTTATTTATTGTATTTCAATGCAATGTTCTATAGTTTATATATTTTACGTCTTGTGGTGAATTTCTTCCTATATATCTTTTGACTATATTTGTAATGACATTTTTGATTGCATCTTCTAACTACACATGCGATGTTGAAATACAATTGACTTGTATATGGTTATTATATCTAGAGCACCTACAAACTCACAAATTATGATTGTAGCAATATATAGTACATGCATATGTAAATATCATATTCATTTTATTTTTTTTAATATAGGTAACTAGATATTTAGCTTCATCCTAGAAATTCTGATATGCTCTTTTTCATGTGTATGCTCATGGGAGTGTGGGGAGTCGATTTTGCTTCCATCTAATCCTTATACCTTCCTCACCATCAGCTATTCTCCTCTCTCTGTTTTGCTTATATGCACACATTTAGGAGATTACCCCAGTACATGTGAAGTAAAGGTGATGATACAGAGCATCTTATATTGTTATTAAATTGAATACTTTTAATGTTTTACCATTGAATGTGAGGTTGTTCTAAGGTTTTGGTAGTTCAGTTTGTTATATTAAGTCCCTTTCTATTCTTAGCTTGAAAGTATTTTAATGAAGTGATTTTGAATTTTATCAAAATCCTCTGAATATGCTAAAATGATGTTTTTCTCTTATGTTAATGAATTGAATGCATTAATAACTTTTCTAAAGTAAAGGCAGTTTTTCATTCCTAGAAGAAACCAACCTTGATAAGAATGCATTGTCACTTTATATATTGCAGTATTCAGTTTGTCAATATATTATTTAAAATGCTTTAAACTGTACTCTTGAATAAGATTATCTTATAATTTTCAATTCTATTACTAATCTGTCTTGATTTTAATGTCAAGAATTAAAATCTCCCAATTTAATTAATTAGGGAAAGTTGCCTCTTTTTATATCTTATGAATAATTTTGTATGAGTTTGAAATTTTATTTTTCCTATTTTTTGACAGTACTACCTCTAATACATTATTTCTTGTTGGAAAGATTTTTAAGGTTAGATGACTGTTCAGATTTTCTATATTTCTAGAGTTAGTAAAGTAAGCATTTTTATAGAAACTTAATCTGTCATATCCAAGTTGTCATATGTCTTAGCACAAAATCATGTACACTATTACATATTAATTTAATATTTGCAGAAACTGCAGATATATCTATTTTTCAATACTGTTGTTTGAATTTGTTATTCCATATTTATACTTTGCAATTTATATTTATGTTCTCTCTTTTTGCTCAAATTTAGCAAAGGTCTATTAAATTTATTTATCTTTTCAAAGAATGGACACAGGGCTATTTGATCTTCTCCATGATATCTTATTTCTCTTTGTTTTTAATTTCCCCTCTATCACTTCTCTCTTAGTTTGGACTTACATTGCTATACTTTTTCTAATGTTTTAAAGAAAGACTATAATTATTGATGTTTATTTTTCTTCTGTTATAAGTAAACATTTCAATTTCTTTCTAAGTACCCAGATAGCTTTATATCACAAGCTTCGATATGTTGTTTTTCATCATCCTTTAAATATTTTCTAATTTCCAATTTGATTTAGAATTTGATCTGTGAGTTATTTAAAATTGTACCTTTAAAAATTTCCAGAAGTAGGCTTTATGTCAGTCTTCTGATATTGATTTATAAATTAGCTGTGATTAGTCAAGTAATATGATTCCATCTCTGAAAATTTCCTGATTTGCATTTCTAAGTACTATATATACATTTTTATAAAATATTTCAATTTCATAATGTTGTTCTGTGTTTATGTTTCCTGCTGTTTCTAATTTTATTCTTGTTTTTCTTCCTTAAATTAAGATTTCCTTAATCCTCTCATTCCATTAACCTTATGATTTTCCTCCTAAAAAGACTAAATTTAGTTAATGTTTTTCAATAAATTTTATATCTATTTAATATAGAATGTCTATGTTTAATTAATATTTTTACTGTGATTCTCAAATAAATGCTGACTTCAGACAATGTCTTCTGCAAAATAATTATGTTCATTTAGCTAGTATTTGCCTTCAGTATATTTTAATTCCATAAATTATACATTTTTAAAGGTAATATTGGTTTACAACACTGCATTAGTTTGGGGAGTATAGCTTCACACCTTGACAAATGTATATACCACATCTCATGCATCACCAAAGCTCTAGTTACTTGCCACACCATCCAACTACATTCCTCTACATGTTCCACTCCACTCCCTCCCCCTCTGGAAACTATCATTTTTTTTTAAATCACATTTTAAAGATTTGGGGACTTTTCTTGTTATTCATTTTTTAAAATTCCACATATGAGTGAAAACACCCTGCAATTTGATTTTCTCTTTCTGACATTTTAATGCATTATTCAGCTTCTATGCAGATTTTTCAATGTGTTTACAATATTTCTTGTTCATAATTCATTTCTTTTATCTCACAGATTTCTTCTATAATTTTTTTTCTTTGCACTTACAAACATCTTTAATTATTTCCTTTGAAAAGATGTACTGATATAAATAAATATAAACTTTTTATATGTTTTCTTCTAAAAATTATGTTTGCCTTCTTCAAAGATAAAATTGTTTTACTTTGAACCTCTTGTCAGTTATTCTACTTCAGGACTTCAATAATATTATTTAATTGACTCTGGATTTCACTATTTGTAGAGATAAGAATTATCTATGTGCTTCATCCTGCAAGTATTATTTTCTTTCTGACTTTTTTAAAAAAATAAGTCTTTTCAGTTGTAATTTCTATCTCATTTGGAAGTATCTTGCATGTGCAACCTTTCATTTTTTTTCAATTTAGGATTTGTAGGGCTTCCTGAATCTGAATATTGGTATCCTTTTTTTTTATCATTTATTCTTTTAGTGCTATCCTGCCCTAATGTTCTCACACTTTCTAGAATTCTGGATAAATTCTTATAAGATCTCATTATGCTATTTTTCAGAACTTTTAAAATCTCTCTCTTAAGTGTTATTTGATTAAGAGTATTATTTTCATTAATACATAAATATAAATTGAGAGTTTTATTTATTAATTTGTTTAATAACTGCTTAACTTACCCTTGAATCTGAATTTAATTTTTTTAAGTTTTAAAGTAGTATTTACTTCCTGTTCAAATCTAATTGGACATACTTGTATTCTCCAGTTCCTGTAGTATATTTTTATTATTTTAACCACATTAAACATACTTATTTTGTATTGCACATTTGAATATTCTATATCTACAGTTCTTGTGGGATTGATTCTTAAGATTTTGAGTATTTTAACTTTCAGTCATGATGGCTTGTCCCCTCGTGTGTGTGTGTGTGTGTATGTGTGTTTGTATCAGAGAGAGAGAGAGACAGAGAGAGAGCTCTTTGATTATAATTTCATGTTTCTTGAATCTTATCTGTAGGATAAATTTCTTTGGAATTAAATTTAGAGAATTATTTTTTCTCTATCTGGTAAGTAGGGGGAAATGTTGATGCAGGAGTCCTTTACAATTTTTGCTCATGAGGTTCTTTCTCAAAGGACCATAATTATAAGTGAGTAGTTACACATTTTCAAGGGATGCTTTTCAGTTTTGCTCCTTCAGCTAGACTCAGTGCCAAATTAGGCAGTCATTCTACTGGCTGTATCTGCATGGTTGGGTTTTTGTATTTATAATTGTATATATGATGAGGATAGTTCCTTTTGTTGCTAGCAAAAGTTTACAATAATCAAATCACACATAAATTAAATGCATATTTATATTTTCATGTACAATTTATTCAGCACATTATTACCTATAAAACAATTTAAAATTTTCAACAAGGGCATTTATTTTAACATTACTCTGTAAGAATTTGTGTTCTAGTTAATTTTATATTTGCCTTTCTTATGAGTAATTTGTACCAATGTAAATGGGACACTATTATAAACTCAGAAATTATTCTAAACTCATCTTGTTGCATACATTCTAGAATACAAGATTAACAGTGCCCTAAATATTGGTGTCATACTCATCTTTCACACTTTTTCACTCAGTCTGAAATACTGTCCTAATCCCACCTTCCACCCAGTCAGCCACTTGGTGAGAACCTACTCTTACCTCAAAGACCAAGTGAAGAGAGAATCGGTGAGCACTCCCTTATTGTCTGCTCCCACAACCAAACCACACCGCAAAGGGTTATTTGCTTCATCTATATATTATGAACATTACTAACAATTATTCATTTCACTTCAGTGTCAAATCCATAGTTAAATATATGATTAGAGAAACTTTAACCTTCCTTGCTATGTTGTTACATTAACATGGAAAACTTGTTTCTTCAAATAGGAAAATTCAGAATAAAAAAAAGTCTCTATTTCAAAGCAGTGGATGGCACATAAAGAAAACTGAAGAATGAATTGAAGTGGTAGCTGTGTACCTTTAAAAATTTCAGGGTGTATATCTGAGGAGCAGTTTTGTTTTTATTTTGAAATAAGAAAGAAGTCAGACTGGGTACAATTTTTTTCAACCACGGCACTGAGATGTACACTACTGGAAAGTAGAAAAGCTACATTTTAGTAACGTATCAAAAAAATACATGAATTAATGAATCTGAGAGAATTATACTAGGGATATTATCATAGAGAAGTAACCAATAAATGACCTTTCAAAGTGATAGAAAACAGAGCCCTCTCAGAGATACAGATTTGTAAAATGAATCATGCACCACACAAGTAAACACCTGCAGGAGAAATAGAAACTGCATACAATTTAATTGATTATACTGATCTCACTGTGACTAATGTAGCAATGGATTTTCATTAAAATTTATAAAAGAACCACCAAAGTTACCAACACTTCATTGCTTTAGGTTCTCTCATTACCCAGTTTCTTCACCTTCTTCTTCTACTTTTATATTTTAAACCATATTCATTTAGTATTCAGCCAAAAGAAACAGCAGGGCTCTCTTGAACCTGCCACCAATGATTTATTAAGCTCATTTTCTATTCATTTGTTTATAGATCAAACACAGAGAGAAAGGCTCAACAATATTGAACATATTTAATAAAAAGCACACACACCAAGTATTTAAACTTTTCATTGTGCTAGGTTAGACATTTTTGAAGAAAGACAATAATTACACATAAGCAATTGCTTTGAAGTAGCCTCTCAAATCAATACAGCTACTTAGTACAAGGTAGGCATTTATGCATTTATGTATGCTTAGCATTGGCACTCTTTCCAGAGTATGACATTTCAGGTAAATGTGCTTTATTGCAGACACAGGAAAACAGATAAATGAACTTCTTATTGACAGACTCGTTCTCACTTACTAGTCTTTATAAATGGGATATCATTAATCTACCATTCGCTACAACAGCAGTCTCCAAATTGGTTGACTGTACAACCCATTAGCCAAAAAGTTTGTTTGGCTACTGTAGTTCATGTATTTAAAAATAATAAAATGGATTGTACTTATGTCAATTTTGAAATCTATAAAAATTCCAAAATGGAAGATTTTAAATGAATGTGGTAAACATTTGCAAAACAAAAGTTCTAATATTTTCTCTCTGTGCTTCAGGGGTCACCTTGCTCCTTCCCTGAAGTATGCATGCATCACTTTGGTGACCATCATTCTAGAAAACAAGTTTCCTTATAAGATACTGCATATCATTGAGTATGAATAGAATAAGTATCTCCAGAACATAGAATACAGTGTTTTTTCTGATGGCTTCCCATAGAATCAGGAGGTTTTCATTAAGTAATCTTCATATGTAAAGAACATTATAAATCTTTCATTTATTTCTACACAAAACAGATTTTATTGCTGTCATAAAAGCAAATGTCTCATCCAAAACCGACATACCAGAGTGAAAAAAAATAATCTTAGGTCCAAAATACTTCTGGAATATTATATATAGCCTAGTCTATTTTAATTATAACTATTTAAAAAAATAAAAACTCTGATAAATTAATAACTACAAATGATCACAGGATATAACACATTAGCAAGATGGACTCAGTGGTTCTGATATATTTAATACTGATGTGTGGGAAGTGAATATCTAAGTTTGCCATGTATACAGTTTTAATGTTTGTTTCAGTGGTCAGAGTTGATTCCAATACGCAAAATTATTAAATGAAGAGTAGTGATCAGCTGAACATATTTCCATGCAGCAATAAAAAAGAAAGTGATGCTATAGAGTTGATTACAGAAGTACAGCTGGTTAGAAATAAGTTTAAAAATTCAAGTCATCAAGATCTAAATTACCAAAATAAGACACTTTTAGGAGGTAGCTGCACTTGCACTAAAATATGTCATAGCTTTGCATTTCTAACAAGTTATGGAGCATTGAAAGTGTCATTTAGAATATTCCCTCATCTTAAATCTAGTGTCTTGTATCAGGGTTTCACACTAATAGAGCTGCTTTTCATGACAGAATGAGATCAATGATTCTCTACAAGTCATATGTCTTCTTAGAAAGTCTAGGATCTTTTTTTGTGAGGGTCTGAGAGAGGATAACAAGGTCTACATGATTATAATAAATCTAAAATATACAGTTTAAACAGGCAAAATGAGGTATATTAGCAAAAGAAATACTGATTCAAAACTGCATTTTGCTAACTACAATGCAGAAAAAGGAGGAAACATGTTTTATATCATGACAATATACAGTGTAATTCACAACAATTCAATTAACATAATCACCAGATGTTTCTGCCATGCAAGAAAGTTTAGGTAACCACATATGCAAGTGGTATATTGCATTGATCACAAATAGATATGATAGTTAATTTTAAACTTCTAGGGAAAACAGACACACTGAATTTAGTAGGCAAACAAGATATAATTATGATATTGTATGGCCTATCAAATCTTTAGGAAATACTTAGAATCCTAGGCTCTTAGATTTAAAGAATCAGCAGATTCAAATTAATTCAACATTCTTTTGCTGCTATAAATGAGGAAATTGAAGACAGAGGCGAAATGTCTTACTCAAGATCACAAAAAAGATAGTAAGAGATAAGCCCAAATCCTGGCATTTTAGTCCTTAGTCTAAATATGTTTTCCTTTAACCCACCTAAATACATTTTCTAGACCATTACATGATATTAATTTATAACTTAAAAGTACATTTTACTAAATAATGAAAAAACGCTTGATTTGCATCTTGAGGAAAAAAGGCTGATTTAAAAATTTGCTTTAATTATAAAATAATGAAAATATTTTCCTTTTAATTAGCCCAGTTTGAAAGAATTTCCAAAATATGTGGCTCAACAGAACAAATTAAATATTTATATACATACAGATGTATATATATGTAAACACATATATAAATACACATATGCATTTATACACAATAATCCACGAATCTTACATTGATTTTGATATTATGTATGCATATTTAAAAAAATCTCATTTTCATTATTGCCTGTGAATTGAAAAATGATGAATTTATGACACATAGAAACAGAAAAATACATGCTGAGGCAAATAATATAATTATTTGCAAAGGAAAATTTTCCAGGAAGAAAGAAAGAAAACTGATAAAATAGTAAATTCTCCTACTAACAACAATATAAGAATTTCAAAATTTTTCAAATTAAATTCTATAAGCTCTTCACTGTATTACATTTTCTTCCAAATTTTATAACCATAATTGTTGGAGACTTTTTGTCAAAAATGAGGCAAAATAAAGCATCTTTAGCAGTTCAATAGCTCCCTTATAAGAACTGCAGTATTGAGGAAACACAAATATTAAAATTCTATGCAGTTTGTTTCACTGTTATGTTAGGTTTGATATAGATATATTTTAATATCTGCTTCTATTCCTTTTCTGTATTCCAGTGAGATTGACAGTTTCCTCGTGGGAAAGTCTTATGTTTTGCTATTGTCCTGCCTTTGAAGATTGAAAAACAGATACTGTTTCAACTGGAAACTATCTACAGAAGAATATGAAAAAAATACATAATTATATTGTGTGCATAGGGATTATATCAGAAGAAAAAGTAGGAGTAATGATCTCTAGATAGCTCGGGGGAACATATCACTGTTTTAAAGTAAAGACACATGACCAACAAGTGAATAACGAATACCTTTTGCATTCTAAAATTACACAAAGGTTACAAAACAATATTATAATAAACTACAATTCCTACCTTAGAAAATGAAAATAACAAAGAAGCACTGTATGGAAAGTGAGAAACTGCCAAAGTCCTCCAGTGACACTGCTTGTTGAGGTTCTCCTCAATCCATTCTGCATGGTCTCTCAACATTTAATGTGCAGAACATTCACATTTGCTGGCCTGGTGCTTTTCAATTACATCCCTTTGCTTGGACTGTTACTTAACGTGTTACAGGGTGACAGGCAGAGCAGAATGGAAAAGAATCATATTCCCTCCATCTATCCCTCACCTGCCAGGCCTCATGCCATCCTCCCTTTCCGCATATTTTATGGTAAGAGATCACAGTCATTATAGTGTATTGCCCTGGAATTTCTTCAAAAAAAAATCTCAGTACCCAATTTCTTGTCCATTTTGGAGAGATATATTCTTTTCCTCTAATTGACTAACAGATCTTTAGTCCTTTTATCTATAATTTCCACAGAATATGATCCATGCCAGAATGATGGTATATTGCCAGATGATTTGAACATTGCATATAACATCAGAATTATGAACACCCTGAATTCAGAGTATTCATATTTTCAGTAAGAGACTAAATAAATTTTATAAGACCATATTGTTCATTGATTTTTATTTGTAAAAATGTAATCAGTACTTTCACATTTATCCTTTCAATCAATAGCCATATAACTTACACTCATGGATTCTTCTCCCTTAGAAAAAAGAGCAATCATGACAACAAAAACTATCACATCATCAAAAATACTATAAGAACTATTATTGCTGCCAAAATAATCAATTGTTTGTGTATTTTTTTTTTTCTGTGAGAAATTACATGTGGCTAGTCACATAGTAGAGATTAACTAGAAAACCAGAAAATTAAACTGAAATGGGGGTCAATACTGGTCTAATACCAACACATGGAAGAATTTAAATTTTATGCATTTCAAAGCTTTACTCTTTTACTTGAATATAGCAATAACTAAGTTTGTTTTTTTCGAAAAACTATAAAGATATTCTTTTGCTTAAAATCTATTCAGAGTTCAATCTTAAGCCATAATATTTGTTCTAATTTCTCTAGGGGTCTGCAAAGATCCCAGCTAATGAATTAGGATTTATTAGATTCAGAATTTAATAGAGAATAGTGCTTTCTTTCAAAACAAGTTCACAGAAATCCCAGGCTTCTTATTCTGTAGAAAATATAAAAAGTAATTACATAATATAAGCAAATGATGGCTGGAATTTTAGGTTATAACCTATTCCTGCATATACACACCTTTATGACCTATAAGGTGATAATATTTTTTAATATTGT
The DNA here is from genome assembly GCA_004363575.1 of Solenodon paradoxus. Classification (NCBI taxonomy): domain Eukaryota; kingdom Metazoa; phylum Chordata; class Mammalia; order Eulipotyphla; family Solenodontidae; genus Solenodon; species Solenodon paradoxus. Next base: position 3,154,842 of record RJWH01000007.1, on the reverse strand, counting down.
ATTAATCAAAAATTGTTCGGTGACCCACAGTCACCGAAATCTGGGAGTTCCTATAATCAACAAATGATTTAGAAGGTTCTGATTGAACCTCGGGAATAGTAGAGAAAAGTAGGAGACAAAACACACATTTGTTTAATTATATTTTTTTAATTGAAACGGAAATTGCCCTGTGAAGTTTCTAATTTATTGTGCTTTGCCAACACAGCTATAATATGCATTTCTTAGGATTCATTTTTTAATTTCTATGAAGCACAATTTTTGATTAATTTCTAGAATCTGAGCAATTGTCTTTTTGGTTTGTATGATACTCTAATTTGAGATGATTTAAATGAAAGCTTTATTACCAGGATATTCTACAGAAATTAATTCACAATTTTGATAAACTGCGATCATATGAAGCAATATATGTAGAATAATTAAGCACAGAAATGAATTGAGAACACAAATTCTATTAACTAGCAACTAAAATAGACAATATGCTTAAGAAATTGACAAAAAAATTAAATAAAAAAATAAATAATTCATGATTTTAATTCAATGAAAATGCTTTTACTTTGAATAGGAACTGAAAAACACAGGAAGTAAAGAAACTAAAATACTAACATAGTCATTATCTGATATGTAGAATTATGGGACTTTGTGTGTTTATCTTTCTGATTTACCTTTCCAAACTTTAAATGCATGAATTAATAAATTTATTACATTTTAGTTTACATATAATACATTTTCTCTCTAGTGTAATTATATGATTACATAATCTTCCAGAAATGATAATCGTTTGACTGGAATAACCACAACTCATCACAGCAATAGTTCAGCCCTCTATGTGTTCTCTCTACTCTTTCTGGTCCTTGATACTCTTCTGCTCCCAAAAATCTACCCTCATGAGGAGAAATGGACATGATGGCAAGTGAGATTTTAAAACTAAGTTAGTTTCAGTCAAGGTTCTACATCTAACAGTTATTGGGCTTTAAATCAATATAACTTTCACTTCTAATTCTTTAATTTCTCATTGTGAAATGAAATGAAAGCTCTCTTATCAAAGGTATTTGATAATAAGCTCTGCTACTAAAATAAAAATATGCAGAGGACAGTGTTCTATGTCAAAAAGTCTGTTCTGAGCATACCCTGGTGGCTTAGTTGTCTAGTACTCCCCAGAAGTAGTCTCAAGATTCCAGGTTCAAGACCCGGGGCTGGGGGAACAACTAAAATGAATAATTAAATAAAAATAAAGAAGTGCTACTTCTTCTTCCTCTTTTCCTGCCTTCTTGACTCTGCTCGCTTTCATTCCTGCCTGTGTAATTCCTTAAAAAATAAAAGTCATATTCTAAAAAGAAAATTAGACACCATAATCAGATAATTGCAAAATAGTTTGAAAAACACCAAAACAGATGTCTATTCAGTAGTGCTAAGTGAGCACAATAAAGTAAGTGACTTTATTCAAGGAGTCCATAAAAAAAGATATTGGGGAAAAGTTAAATATGAAGTGGAGTGAAAAACAGAATTCAAAGCAAAGGGAACAATGAAGGTAAAGGCACAGAAGCTCAAGAGCATAGGACAAATCTTAGGAAACACAAAAGTTTCAGTGACTATCAGTTGGAAAGAAAGTTGAAATCTACTTTAGGATTAGCTTCTGATGAAATGGTAGGGTATCCTAGGAGACTGATTTTTGTACTCTAGATAAGAGAACAAAGGCACATTTTTGGAGGTAAATATGGCTCAATACTCATTACTCGATGATGCTTGCATATTGAATTAAAATCTTTTAGGGTATCTGAGGTGAAGTATCAACCAGAGGGTTTAAGTCTGCAGTAGAGACTACTCATAGTTTATCAATGTCATCAATGCCTCTTCCTTGTAGCAGTAGATTCACTCATTCACAAAATCTCCATTATCCTATTTTGAATGAACTAGATGAAGTCAGATGATGGTAACTATGACAGAACCTGAAGTCTCCTCAATCCCGGGTACCTGTAGTTGATTAGCCTGTTGCTTTTGACTCCTAACTCATAGGAGTTACCTCTATATTGTGTCTCATGGCTACTGTATGATTCATTTTAAAAATCTATTTGCTATTGCTTATTACATATTAACAGCATTACATTTAAAGTTAAATGATTTGATACTTAATTTTTGTTAGCACTAAATATCATTTGGTTACAGAATTCCAGTCCAAAAATATTTGCATCTCTATTATTTCTCTCAAAATGGAAAACATAGAACGTGCTGGTGAAGCAGTGGTATGGTGCTGCCTTCACAGTCACAGTTCGCATACATCCCAAGGACCCAGCTTCACACCCTGGTCAGGAGAACACCCAAGATGTACAACTAAATTAAAATCAATGAAGATGCTCCCTTCTCCTCTCTCTTACTCCTGCATACCTATTTGCCTTAATTGCTGCCTTTATTAAAAAAGAGAAAAGAAAAAGAGGGAAAGCATGATCTAACAATAGAATGCCTTTCATTAAGAATTTAGGTATTAATTTAAATATATCACAGAAAAATTCATTCACCTATTTTTTTGGTTTAACTGTAACATTAGTACTAAAAAAACTTTCAAAGTTCAATATGTATCTATTATTCTTTGTATTAATGGATACACACATATATTTAAGTGTATATATACAGATATATAGATATATAGATATATATACACTTTATAAATCAATGTAAAATTAAATGAATGAATGAAATCACCTTTTTCCCCTCCTTCCCACTGTTGTTAATTAATACAAAACTATTTACCAAACATCATTATTCTGTGCTATGTATTTTTTTATACTGGAGATGTCACAATGAACAGAATAAAATATCTTCCCATATACAGCTCAAATGGAGGAGTCAGAACACAATCAAGCCTACATATACATACATATATATACATATATATATATATGCCGGCAAGGATCTGATGAAAACAGGATACTTTTATACTGCTGGAGGTAATGTAAGTTGGTGCAAACTTTATGGAGCAAATATGGAGATTTCTAAAAAAATTGAGAATGAAATATCTTATGATCCCAACATCCCACTCCTGAGTATTTACTCAAAAACACATATTTGTAGATATATGCATCCCCATATTTACTGCAACATTATTTACAACTGCCAAGAATTGGAAACTACCTAAGGATTCATTAAATACTAGATGATCTCACTCATATGCAATACAAAGAAACAAAGCAAATGAACAGACATAAAAAAAACAACCCTTAGACACTGACAATAGAACACTGAGGTTACTAGTAGGAAAAGGGGAAACGGGGTGGGAGCAAGTGGTAATGGGGGTCCAATGGATATGGATAAATACACACACACACACATTTAAAGGAGGGTCACAAAAGAATGACTAGAACTGAAAATTTTGGCTCGGAGAGCTTGATGATTAATTTTGTGTCTGGTCATGTGAAACCTGGATATTTGCTCAATATTATTCTGTGTTAATGAAAGTGCTTCTGGATAAGATAAATATTTGAATTGTAGACTGAATAAAGAAAGTTGTATCCTTTTTTTGTAGGATCATAAAATCAATGGAATACCTACACAGAACAAAAAGGCTAAGAGGAAATCTTCTTGCCTATTTGAGCTGAAATATCAATATTTTCCTGATGTTGAACTCAAAATGAAAAATTGTCTTTTTGGTTCTCAAACTTGACAACTTTCAGTCTACCCCCTATTGGTTCTATTTCTCTAGAGAATCTTGATGAACATAGATGAGTTACCAGGATAACATCTGCAAATGATAATAACAAAGAGGGAGTGATAAGAAGAAAATTCTGAAAATACACTTCTTACAGGAGCTGTAATTTTTGAAACATTGAGAAAAATTTACTTAAAAACAGTCATGAAGAAGAAGGATTGTTGCCCAAATGTTGATTACTACCAATTTATACTTTGAAGTAATTGTGCTATGAGTGAAAAAAAACAAATACCCCTCAAGAGATGTAGGGGAGCCACAACCTGAGGACACAACGATATATCAGCTGGAAAAGATGAGTAAAACAAATATTAATAGAAATAGTTTAGGAAATAAGCAATTTCAATGAGAAGTCATAGGTTCCAAAGAGTGGAAAGAAGGTGAGGGAAGAGTGGTAGGTGGAAGATTGGGTTGGATTAGTGACTACACAGCTCACTGTGGTGATAGATGGTCATAGAGTGATGGGTAACAGAAGAGTTATCTGATAATGGCAGAAGAGAACCTACAGCAAAAGAATGACGCACCTCAAAAATTCCTAGGAAATAAGAAATTAATTAAAATCAAGATGTTTTAATTGGAAAAGATGGATGATTGTTTATTCCTGTAACTCAAAGCGAATCAATAGACCCAGAAAGAACAAGTTCTCCGAAGTGGTTGCTCATGGTACCTTGGTCCCCTGGAGGTAAGATTTACTTGTAAGTCTCAATACCTCCCACTGCAGGAAGCATTAAAACAACAGAGTTAACAGTGATCAAAGTCATGTGGTAACCCAGGAGCACTAGGAGAGTTGAAAATGTAAGGGAAGCTAAGAATCCTAGTGAGGCATTCTATTAACAATTGAAAATTATTTGATAATCATTGGCCTAAAAAAAACTTTGTAAGTGTATTTGTATTATTAATAAAATATGTCGATTCAAAATTATTTATTCTAGAACGATTCTTCATCATTATTTTACTGTATGATACACACAGACACTTTTTTTCTATAATCACTCTGCAAGTAAGCTTTTAGAACGGGCTATTACAGAAGGAACTTCATGAATTTATGAACGGAAAGAGAAACATGTAAATATCCCAAATCATATTTTTGCTTTGCCAATTCTTTGAATTATGGATAGGTAGTTTGGCAAGCATTTTCTTATATCACAAAAATATATATTTTGATTTGAAGCTAAAAGCTATCATTCAACCTTGGTAAATCTAAGATACCATATAAATTACTATTCAGTTAAACTAACAACTTTGAGATATTTATAATTGTACAAAGTCTTGACAAAATTATTTTGCTCAAAACTTTCAGCTTTTATTTGTGTTTAGTCTAATTCAGGATTTCTGCAGCAGATGGATTTTTAATATCATTATTATTGATTTCCCAATCTTCCTTAATATTTATGTGCTAACAAAAACATATTTCTGACCAAGGAAACTAAAAGCTTAATACATAAGTTATAAGACTGGATTCTATTGCTTCCTTATCTCAGATATATTTAGTCTTCTGAACCTCACTTACGTGTTGTCTTATGTAACTTAAAGTAGTCAGTTTAATGACTTGAGATAAAGCACGAAACAAACAGATTCAATTTATAAAGAAAATAACCACAAAAATCATTGAATTAATTGTATGGTTTAAATTTAAGAAACAGCATTCAAGACCATAAAAACTAGTAATGATTCTAGTTTGCAATAAAATTTATTTTCTAATATTCCCCATTTGTTTATGAAAAATGAAGCACTGGGGTGTTTCCTCAATTTTATACTCTATAATTGTATTGAATTTCATCTTTAAAAGTTTTATTCTTATCCTTGATATGCCAAATATATACTTTTATTCCAATAAAGCCAGTGAGATGTTTCACAGTAAAATTTTTATTAATTTTATTATTTCAGCTTCTACACATACACAAGCACAAACACATAACTTATGTTTGAAATAAAAAGAAAATCAATAAAAAATTAGTTTTATTTTCTCTTTAGTATCCTAGTGCAGTTCTAATATAGAATGTGATTTAGCAAGAAAAAAACAAATATGATATGGGGAGTTTGATATGTGATCTGAGAAGTCTGATAAATTTGGATTCTAATTTTGGGTATATTATCAGTGACAGTTTGGGGTGAGTTTTTAAACTACTAGAATCTCTGTATTATATGAGAATGAGACTCTATTGATAGTTGTAAAGAATAAATTGATACCCAACCTTTACATTATGGCCAAAGAGAATAAAAGCAGATGGACTTCCGAACGTAAAATAAATTCAAAAATTTAAATGTATTAGAAGTTTTACATTTGACATCAATATTTAAGAATGACTATGCCATAACCTCACCTGAGGAGCTTCAGAATGAAAGATAAAAACATTGTAAGAAGCATTTTATACATAACTTTGAATAGCTTGAGAGAGTTGATAGAGACAGAGATTACAGAGACATAGTGGCATGAATAAAAAGGAACTTTGAGCTGGCAACTTCCCGGAGTTTTAAGATGCTAGAGAAAAAGACAGCAGCAAGGGTATTAAAGGCAGTAATATTGTAATGTATTAAGATTGTGATATTTGAAATATTACTACAAGATTAAAACAGTTCTTATGACTTTGTAAGCATATTACAAGGCTTATTATCTACATTGAAAAATACTACTATATATCTACTTCTATTTTACTATGATGATGTTCTTCTTGTAATATTTGAAAATTGATAACATGGAAGGCTAACATGTTTATACTGTAGTTTCAAAGGTTCAAGATCTCTCTTGGTAAAATAATGGCTCTTATTCCAAGTCTGTATTTGTGATAATTAATTTTATGTGTCAATTTTGTCGGACCAAGACATTCAGCCAAATATCATTCTGGATGTCTCTGAGAGGGTGTTTTTTGCTGAGATGAATTTTTAAATCAGTGGAATTTGACTATAGCAAATTGCTCTCCATAATCTGGGTGGGTTTCATACAATTAGTTCAACCTGTTTAGAAGAAAAGAATAACCGCCTCTTGAACAAAAAGGAATTTTGCAGGTAGTCATTGGATTTGAACTGCCACATTGGCTTTTCCTTGGTTTCTAGTGTACTTGCAAATTTTGGATTTGCCAGCCTCTATAATCACATGAGAATATTTATATTCCTTACATTAAATCAATCTCTCTTTCTTCTCCCTCCATATAAATATATTTATATATATACAATTATATGTATATACACATATACATGCATATAAAATCCTATTGATACTTTTCTTTGCAGAATCATGACTAATATAATAGTGATTAAATGATTTACTAACTATAAAAACATCAAACCAGTGTTCTCAAGTTTCCTTTTTTTGCCATCATTATTCTTTTTTTCCTTTCATTTCTTTTTTTAATACAATTTTATGTAGGTAATATTGTTTACAACAAATTTTAGGTGTGTAGGTTCATTCTTAATCATATATACATATCACAATATTCACCATAAATTTCTAATAATCCTTCACTATGTAATTTTAGACACACAATTCAAGAGTAACAAAGAGAAACCACTGAAAGAAAATTGAGACATTTTATGAACTAAATTGTCTGTCTCCAAAATTCACACTTTGAAGTCCAAACCATTAATACATCAGAAAGTGATGATATTTGGAGAAATGCAACTGCAAACTTTCAAAAAGTGATGAGTAAAATGAGGTTGTATGACTGGGCCTAATCCAATATGATTCATCACTTTTTAAGAAAAGAAGATTAGAATACTGACACACAGTAGACTGCATAAAGACACAAGAAGTAAGTCATTATTGATTCTAAGAGAGAAGTCTCAGAACAATCAACCTGGCTGCCGTCTTGATTTTAGACTTCTGGCTTTCAAAACTGTGATAGAAGAAATTTTTGTTATTTAAGCTACTGTCTCTGTTGTACTTTTATAGCAATTAAAGTTGGCTAAACTATGTAGGATCCAAACTCATTTGGGGTTGTAAGAAAATTACCTGACCTATAATGTAGAGCTCCATACTAAATTTATCATCAAAGGATGTCAATAATTAAATCCATAAGTAAATAGTAGACTACGAGGTTTTTTAAATGTCATTTAATTGAGAGACAAGATATTTTAAAATAAATGGTTCTAAAATTAAATCATGAGGTAACCCTCTGAAAGTGTTCTGTTAACTTTCATAGCACAAATTTCATGTAGCCTTCATTACCTACTCCTTCAAAGTATGGTCTTAAGTGGGACTGCAAGGCTCCTGAAAGAACGATAAAGAATGACCCAATCTTTATGATCTATCATTGCTATTTATCAGTTCTGAGACAACCAATCTTTTCCCCTTCAAAATGAAACAGTAAACATTTGAATCACTCTCTAGACATCCCTCCTAATATCAAACTATCTTTTATTTTCCCTGGTTACCAGTACTACGGAGGTTTATTAAATGTTTTGAAGCTTTTAAAGGCCTCACATGGCACATAAAATTTCCTCATCTGCTGAATGCATCTAAGAAGACAGGTGATGCATCACAATTCAAAATTTTTATGGGAAGATTATTTATTTATTGAAACGATCCTGAATATAAAAGCAACACACACACACACATAGTGGCACACACACATCTTAGATTATCACAAACTATAATTCTCTAGTCAAATATCTAAAATATTTCTAGAAAAGCTTCTTACATTGAGCTTGAGTTTCATTTTACTTTACTATTGAGTATATCTGCAATCTTAGAAAATTTTTGTTATTATTTAACAGTGCTATTTTCAAATAAAGCTGTATACAAAATACTGAGTTGAAATTGATTGCTTTCTAATAGTCTTTCAATAAAACTTTCTGTGCTTCGGTTTTATTGGAAATCAAACGTAATGTTCAAATACTGATATGAATAGCATATGAACTATGTCCTGTGAAAATTCCTAAAATATTTATATATATATTAGAAAATATACTATATACCAATCAGAATACTTTCTTTCACTAAAATTTTTTCCACTTTCATCAAACTGCTCTGCATTTTTCTAAAGTTAAAAATATCTCCTTAGGAAATTTGCTACTTTTCAATATATTTTACCCTGAAATTGTGTCTCACTATAAATATTTTAAGAATGTTAGTTCTCCAACTCCTTCTGATTTTTTTTCAAAAAGAGAAAAAAAAAACCACCCATTTGGATTTTGCTTTTATGTTAAAGATATTTTATATTATATAGTTCTTAACAGGCATTAAAAGTAGTTTTAGAAATTCTACCTTTGAGTCTAGTATTGAATGAATCAAAATTACTAGAGTAGCGTATTCAAATCCTGTGTGAAATCAGTATTTCACATTCAGTGCAGGGCATGACTAGATAAGTAGGATTTACTCTGCAGATTGTTATGTAGAATTTCTCTCACTTTCCTTCTTTGTGACACTCGCAGATACTAATTACTAATTATTACTTTCAAAAATTAAATCTAATGCTCGACATCCATAATATTCATTCTTTTTTGAACTTACCGAACCATTTTTATTAAATCACTTAATCTCTCTGTGCATATTATCTTCATTCCATAAAAAAATTTTTTTAAAGACTAAATAAACATGAGCTGATATGTTTTTATACTGCCCAATTAATTCTGTACAAAGTTCATAGCTAAATTCAATAAAATGTATTCACGCCTTGTATCAACTGAAAGAAAAATTCTGTTCACACACACAATCTATTATGGATCCTGATTTTAATATTTTTATTCAACAATCCAATCTTTCTATTAATTCTAATTGGCACTATCAGCAAAATTTTCTTTTAATCTCAGGGAATTCTGGGTGAGAAAGCACAGGTTTGAAAAATAAGAATTTAATTACAGGATGACTGTCTAGTTATTCTTTGTTTAAAGCAGCGACATCTCTTGTTTTGAAAGGCAAAATATGTAATGCCTTCACAATGGGATTTTGAGAAAATTGACCTAGAAACATAGGATAGGCCTACAAGACATTCGGAGTGTCCTAGGCAAAAGGAAAATTAGTGATTCAGTAAGTTCTGTTATCTATCTTTCATTATCAGCCCAAAGTTAGACCTCAAAAGTAAGAAACTGAATTAGGGGAGAAAATAACAATATAAGTACATTTTACTTTCGTAGAAAATCTTTCCATGCACTAGTCGCTTAGTGGATATTACTTTCACAAGCCTTAGAATTAGTGATTGACAAGACCATCACAAATTTTAGAGACTAAGGAATAGCAATAAAATTTTGTGAGTAGATGGTTCTAATGGCATCACAACTAACTCCCTACAAAGGGTGAAATCAGGAGTTTGGCAGACTTAACCTCATAGTACTAAGTTCCACCCATCATCAACTGAGTAATGAAATATTCTTTCATAAGAAATGGGAATATTATAAATGCAGGTGATCCTACTAACTTTATGAGAAAGGGACATCCTAATGCCCTTGATGCTGATTTAGATAGCTACTGTGATAGATCTCTAAACATACCTAACTACATGAATGGATGAGATAAACAAGCATGTAAATGCTTAGTCTATGTACCTGTGGAGAAAGAGAGGACAACTATTATAATAAAGAACACCTCCCAATTTCAATGGGAAAAAGATTGCTTGAAAATGACTATAGGACAAAATTCTAGTGATCAAGAGAATTGAGACTTGGCATAGCTGACAAGTGAATTATATTGGCACACTAATGCTAGGTTCAAATGACAGAAGATTGGTATAAGCTAAGATTAACACTCTAGGCTTACTTAACTCTGTATAAAATAATATCACAGAAATTTTCCAACTATATATAAATTTTATAACAACCCATAATTAATTGCATCTAATACATGTAAATGAGAAAAGAAACATTTTACATAAACATACAGATTCTATTCCCCCATCAGAACAGAGGTCTCCTTGAAAACTGGAACAGGCAATTGTAAAACCAGTTATGAGAAATGTGATTAAAAATAGATCTGAAGGTTTGTTTTTGTTTAAATAATTTTGTCATTAGGTTGACTATGAAAGGTAGTAAGGTAGCGACTCTACTAATAAAATTTATAAATTAGGTGCAAGGAATGAGGGAACTTGAAAAGATTCAATTGCACTTTATTTCCAGTACTCACAAAGGTTTTCTTTGGCTTTGTTACAGTGCACTCATGGGAAGTAGACCCATATAAATGACTGGGACAAAATATTTATACCATTACATCTGACATCAAGTAATCACAAGTGGATAATGATTCCAAACTATTGCTATAAAAATGTCCCAGAGCAAGAGAATAATACACAGTTAACTTTCAGATTTGGCACTGATGATTGACCAAGCTGGAAACAAAACAAAACACCATATCAGCTTTCCTCAGAGAAGGTATCTGGACTAATATTTTACAGGCTCTATTTATCATTATGATTATTTTTCTGATGACCCAAGAAATACATTACCACTGAATCATATGAGATGGCAGATACTGAATAGAAGAGCTTCTGAACTTTATCAAATCGTAAAATATGATATGTTGAAAGATTACAATCTAGTAATAGGTTTTTATGCATGCTAAAATATCAGACTTGATTTGTTCCTTTTCATCTACCAAATAGATGAGGATGGAATGCATTTAGGGCATGTATAAATATTACTGAGGCAACCTTAGGTAACTTTTAGATACAGTTAAGTATCTATGTCAACAAGTACCAACAAGTTAGAGGAATTATGAACGATAGAAGAAAAAAAAGTGAACTGGGATTCTTATTCCAACTGGGTACTTCAAATATTGATTTTCAATGAAATATTTGTGAGGCAATTATTTGGCACAAAACTTTTTAGAAAAATTGTGTAAAATTATTAAAAAATAAACCTCAGAACCATGTATCAAGGAGATATTATTGACCAAGGTAAGAGTTTAGACTGGGAGGGATAATAACAGGACTGCAATTCATTCTTTCTCCTTACTGGGGTAAAGATAGAAAGTCATCTGAATCAGAGAGAAAGATAACTTAGACCCCTTGCAAACAGGACAATGAGATCTCCCCAGAAGACATTCCAATGGTGTGTAGGAACAGGAGAACGCTTATCTATGGAATGCTTAAAGTAGAAAATATCTGAATCCTTTTTGTGACTGCCAAATAACATGTCATTATAAAATGAATATAATTTATGATGAAAAGACCTCCTTTTTACAAAAGTAATGTCCTGTCATTTGAATCAATATGGATGGATTTAGAAGGGATTATGCTGTGAAATAAATCAAAAGAAGAAAGTTAGATACCATATGATCTCACTCATAAATGGAGCAAAACAAAGGAACATTAAATAAAACCAACCTTTAGACACTTGCAATAGAACCGAGGTTACCAACAAGGAAAGGGATGAGGGGAGGGTAAGCAGTAGTGGAATCAACTGGAAAATGGTGAAGAAAACTTGGTGATTTGGTGGAGGGCAGGGTGTAATAATATATATCGGAGGAATGGGGAACCTCTACATATGAGGTTATTTTAATGTGTAGGATAAGTTACTACAATAAAAAAAGAAAGTGATGTCCCATATAATTACGTAAATATCTCCTATGTAAAATGTGTAGCAGAGGAATTCTAATGAATAAAAATGGACCAAAGGAACTTTCTTATGATACCAGACTTCTACATGCTTTGTCTATGCCTCACACTACCTGTGTATTCTCAAAATATCAACACATTCTGATACTTAGTAAGATTTATTTTCTTATAAGTCGGGTTTAACACTCTGATAATCAGTGTTGTATGATGGACAGACCAGCGCTAACTTCACAAACTATGTATTCAATTGAGAAAAGAAAGACTATGCCTTGGGTATAAGGATCATGCCACGGAGTAAGGATTACTCCAGACCCATTCTTGGAAAAGTCTACAAAACTTAAGTTAAAATGAGTTATTTATTAGTTATAAGAATATAAAAGCATATTGTCACTACAAAATTAGGTACTCAAAAAAAGCCTTTTAAAGCCACATGCTTACATCTTATTCAGATGTTATAGTTCAATGACTTTTAAAACTCCATTCCCTTGTGTGTGTTTTATTTATACTTATTTAATAAAACAGTATGGAAAAATAATGACACTACTATTATTTTACCTGAAAATCTGTTGAAGATATTTTATAGCTGCTTTCTTTCTTTTCGATTTGCCTAGCATAAATATTTTATTTTTAAATACTTTAAGGCTTTCAACGGCTCTACATCCTTTAGGAGGAAGAAGTAGTACATTTAGCCTAATGTTATTGATTCACTTACACCAAGAGAGCAGTGAATCTTGACTTTGTCATGACATACATCCCTACATTACATTGCCATCCTTCTTCCAAAGACGGAATCCTTCAAACCCCCTGGCTTATAGACAAAAGGCGCCACAAATACTTCTATCGATCTACCAGATGCTCCCCGTGTGAGATTGTGAAACTTTGGAGTTTACACACGCTACCACACTTCTTCCTGCAGCACAACAAACAGAATTGAAGTACCTCCAAAGGAACCAGGCAGAATGCAGCCGTTTAGAAACCAAGAGATAACTGCTACTTTGAATGGGACAATGAATGATCTCTCACTTCCATGTTAATATTAATAAGCCCACAGTCCATACCACTTGTATTCTGTCCCCGTGCATCCAATATTTAGGAACAATCATCTTTCAACTTGTTATTCTTAAATGGTTTACTCTGATTCAAAGATATGATATCCTTTAAACATATGCAAAACAACCACAAAGAAATAAAATAGTAACCATCACACTGGGTATGGTACACTCTAATTTTTGAAACCAGGAGTGATCCACTTAGTTCTTTGGGTAACCTTACACTTATGCTGACCCGCCAACATTTTTATTTATTTTTTTCAGAAATTCTCTCAGTTAGGACTTAGATCTCAGTTAAAACTTCACGAATGCTAGTCGGTTTGGTCATAATTGTTCTGAATTATTACAGATACAAGCTAACTCTTCCTCTTACACCAATCTGGCAAGCAATGACACTGACCCTCCATCATCTTTTTTTTTTTTTTTCAGAAATTCTCTCAGTTAGGACTTAGATCTCAGTCAAAACTTCAAGAACACTAGTCAGTTTGGTCATAATTGTTCTGAATTATTACAGATACAAGCCAACTCTTCCTCTTACACCAATCTGGCAAGCAATGAATTCACTGAAAGAGCCAGTCTCTGAATTAATGTGTATTATTTTCTCAATTACATATTTTTTTTTCATCAAAAACATAGCTGGGGATTTTAAAATCCAGATTTAAAATCCTTCTATTTCACATGTTATACTCTAAACATTTTTCAGACATTTGATGCCTACCATATAGCTGGACGCAGTTTCCCTTAGAAGCATGTAACTATTTTTCTCTAGTTTATATATCTGTATCAGAAGGCTCACCTACCCCTGCTTCTTTGGTGGAAAAATCACTATGGTTAACTGTATTCAGTATGAGTGTAGTTTTTTGTCTGTAATTTGTGTGTGTGTTATTTGGACATTGGTGAACTGATCATTGAAAAAAAAAATTTATTTTCAGCAAACTGCCCTAAAGCAAGACATTTGATGATATTACCAAAGAGACCAGAGCATTAGAATACACTGTCAAAGAGCTAGATGAGAACAGAAAGAAATTCCTTGATAAAGGAATATATATAGTAAATATCTTTTACACAGATATACACAGACAGAATCTATAGAATATATACAAATATTCACATACAGAGATTTTGAAAGGCAAAAACATTTAAAACAAAATATGTTATATAATATGCATAGCACAAATCACCATTTTAAAATGTGCAACTCACTGCTTTTTAGTATATTCATAAGGTGAAACTACCACCATCTAATTCCTGAACATTTTCCTCATTTCAGAAAAAAAAACAATTTGCCACAAGTAGTCCTTCCATATTCTTTATCTCACCAGCTTCTGACAACTTTCCATCTGCTTTTTATTTCAATGGATTTTCTATTCATTACATTTCATCTAATAGAATCATACAATATGTGATCTTTTATCACTAGCTTCTTTCATTCAGAATAATATACATAAGGTTTGCCCATATTGTAGCACATAGGAATGCTTTATTCAGTATTTATGGCTAAATACTATTCCATAGTATGACAATGTCACATTTACTTACCTACTAATCAGTTGATATACAATTGGACTGCCTTCATCATTAGGTTTGTATGAATAATATTGCTATGAACACATTTCGTGTATACGTTTTTGTTTGACTACCTCCTTCCAATTAGTTTGGCCATAGACCTAAGAGTGAAATAAATTGTTTCACATAGAAGTTGACCACTGTACATCCCATCAATGATGAGGGTTTCAGTTTCTCCAATTTCTCACTATTGCTGTTACTTTTCTTTTTTACGTTAAAATATATACTTCCTAGTATAAAGTAGTTTTTTATATTGTTTTGTTTAGTTGGGTATTTTGTTTTTATTTTTACTGAAGTAACATTATTTATTAAACTAAGTTCATTCTTCATTAAATACGTGATAACACAACATACCCACCACCAAATTACTAGTCCTCTGTCTACTAGACCTCCACTACCCTTGATCCCACCATCTACCCACTTCCTCTTTGGTAGCCTCAGTTATGTTGTCAGAGTCCAATGGTTAGTTTTTGTTTTGTCTATTCCTTTGTTCGTTTCTCTATATTCCACATGACTAATGTTTAGATCTCCATTTCCCTAATGACTATTTTTTAGTGTCATTTCATATGCTTATTGGCCATATGTCTATCTTCTTTTGAGAAATGATTATGCACATATTTTCCTGTATTATATTTGTGCCATTTGTTTTTACATTAAGTTGTAAGAGGCATACATGTATATATATGCAAATACATATTTGCATGTGTCTGTGTATGTGCATGCCTGTGTGTGTCTGTTTGAATACATATATATATCTTTTATATGTATGCACAACATATATATATATAATATATATTATATATGTAACATACACACACATATATGCATGTGTATATATATAAAATCTGGCTTAGGCACATCAGATTTGCATATATTTTCTCCATTTTCTGAATAAACTTTTCACTTTTTAGATAGGGTTCTTTAACATGCAAAAGTTTTTCATTTTAAGCGTGATTTTACATATATTTTCTTTGTTATTTTGGTGTGAAATCTAAGAAAGCTCTGGCTAATCCAGGATTATGAAGATTTTCTCCTGTTTTCCTCTTAGATGAGTAATTTTAACTCTTAAAGCTAGATCTTTTATTCATTATTAATTAATTATGCATATGGTATAAAGCAGTAGATTAAATATATTTATATGCATGTGAATATTCCATTGTCATTGGCTGAAAAATACTATTCATACTATAATCCATTGACTGTATTAGTACACATGTCAAAAATCAATTTACCATAAATAGGATTATTTCTGAACTCTGAATTATATTCCGTTAACCTGTATGTCCATTTGATTATATTATAGTGGTTAATATAACTGTGTAATGGTCTTTAAAATTGGCAAGTGTGAGTTTTCTATTTTCAATATTGCTTTGGCTATCTGGAGATCCTCTTTTTGGTCAAGCTTTCCTGTTTCTTTGGATGTCTCAAAAAATTTTTTTTTGAGCAAGGGATATTTTAAATAATAGAATGTGGCAACTCAGAAAATCGGATCTCACCCCATCTCACGGGTGGTTGATTGGTTTGTATTGTTACTTGCAGTTGTTGCTTATATGCTTAGTAACATTTCTGAACTAATCCTGCAAAGACTGTTAGCCAAATGCAGCCACTACAGATGTAGCCAGCTCACTTAGAGATCGGTTAATAAATACACAGATGTTTCCTTAAATATCTAGAACCTTCAATATCTAGCCTCTGAATCCTTGCCAGTGGACACTGGGTGAATGTTGGGATATGTTTTCCAACTCAAGCAGGATATTTGCAACTCTTTGTTAGCTGCTTCTTCTTTCCTGCTTGTAAAAGGCCATTTGGTCAAGGAGAAGTAAGAGCTTAGAACTTTCAGAAATCTTTCTTGAGCACATGTATAGACCTATACATGGTCTTCTAGATTGTCAAGAATGTTGGAACTTCTCTAAAAATCCTATAAATAGCTCCACCTCATCTTTTTCCTATTAATTTTTTTTTTGCTATTATTTTTACACTTCCTCAAAGGGGTTTAATGTCACAACATTCAACAAAGGCCCTGTGAGAAGAAACTTTTAACACTGGGTTAATTTGAGTGAAGGGAAATAAAGGCATTTCTTTCATGTGGGAACTTTCACAGACCCTAAGACAGGTCACATAATGACTCTTTTCTCAGAATGAGGCTTTGAAAGAGCTCCACTGTGCTATGTTCCCTCCAGTAGTGGGACTATGGGGTGCTATTTTTCAAGTCTGATGTAGAGCTGTGAAACAGGGAATTGAACCAGGGCAAGTTAAAACACCATAAGCTCTCTGCTTATAACAAAATACAATCCGTTTCTTATTAACTGATCTACAGGTTGCTGCAAGTTTAATTTCTAGAGGTCTTTAAAAATTGATTCTGACCATTTTTGCCAGGTTTCTTTTGTTGTTTCATGAAGAACTGAACTTTCAGAGCTCTTGCCTTTGCCATTTTTACTTGCCACAACCTATAACTTTTTAATTCATTAAAATAATGTCTAGATTATAATCTTTGAAGTCATACATTCATCTCTCAGAGACCATCTTAAAGGACATTGGAGTCTTTGTGAATATAGAGTATGCACAATTTAAAAAAATGACTGTTTTTAGGTTAAATAAAAGTAAAAATAAAAAGATTTCTATTAGAATCATCATCTGAAAAGACAATCTATATTCAAACTAAATTTGGATGATATATTCAGAGACTCTCAGGAATATTTGGCATAAGATGCTTATTTAGTAATAAATATTTAATTGAAACCAGACATGAAATTTTTTAAAGAAGATGCAGTAGAGTTACATGATTTCCATAGGGGTCTTCGAATCATTTAAGGGTAATTTTGTGTGACATTTTCTCTATCGAGTTATTATCTATGCCAGATGACTGAAATATTTCACACCCATATGGTCCTTTGATTTTTTTTTCAAGTTTGGAGTTATTACATGCTGAGTAAATCATCTTCTAAGTTAAAGCCATTCATACAAAAAGTATAAAAATTGCATGCAGAACCAAGGGATTTTCATACTTAAAACTGACATATTACAATACATACAGGAAATCCTCTGGAAAATCTGGTTCAACATAAGTCTCTTACTATCAACTTACACACTATTCTCTATGCTTAGGAAATAGGGATGACTGATATGGCTGGTACTTTCTGGGAGCTTCTATATGGGAGGACAGAAAACTAATGTCATTCATATATATAAAATTTATTATAGACACTGACTAAATCCTAGGGGATCCTGGAAGCAGGAGTAAGCAACTTGAAAGTCTGGAAAAATAACACGGGGATAATATATTTAAACTAAATTCTGAAAAAATAAATAGAAATGTGTCATCTATATTATGCCAACTGTATTCCAGAAATATGATACAATATACATATATTAAGAAATGTGTTTTCATGTTCCATTCATTTCTCAAAGATATAATATTCCTCCAGAAATTATCATTTCTGATTTGGATTTATAGATTATCTTGTCATGCATCTAACATTAAAGGCAACATTGAAATTGACCAAACTGAGAGTGAAAAAGTAGTAGATCCCTGAACACATCATTGAGGCCTGAATCCAATCACCTTAAAGCATTTCAATCTCTATACCTCCTACCATATAATAATATATGTGTCCTTAGTGTTTAACTCTTTTAAATATGATTTATGGTGACTGTAGATGAAAAATTCCTTATTACTAAAGTGAGTAAAGGCACATAAGTCTTTACATGGCACAGGAAGGCAAGTAAAAAGAGAATGCTTAAGAGAATGTAGCTGAAGAGAGATCAGAATTCAATCTGATGCTGCAATGTTGAGAATTTAAACAGACCATGCATGATCTTTGAAAAATATTAAATAGGAGATTGATCTAAAAAAAAGAGAGAAAAAGTTAATTAATTGTATTAGACACCAGGAGGCAAACTAGACCAGAAAGTGAGAAGCATTCCAAGTCTGTCCAATTACAGCATGATTTCCTAGCTATATGGTGAAAAAATGCACACAGATATTGGTATAAGGGTCACAACTTCACAAAGGGCCACATTATTTGGCAATGTCACTGGTTAAATATTTTTCTATGCTTCTACCAAACATGTGGCCTTTTGCTTGATATTAGAGCTTTGAGTGACAAAATTCCTGTGTTATGGATTTTAAGATCTAATGATAAGATGGTCTGAAAATGCATAATCACACAATTATTTAATTATGATAGTCATGAGTATAACAAAAGCCTGGAAAAATATGATTTCTTTCCATCATGTAAGTACAAGGGTAAATCAGAAGAAGGGAAAGAAGACATTTCCTACTCTCCAGAAGATTTTAGAGTTACATAGTATGAGGCATAATGTAGGGACAGCTACAACGCATTCAGGCACTCTAAGAGACTTCTATTACCTGTTTCTTCTAATAGTTTCTTAGCTTCAGTTGTTTATGGAGAACTAAATGGAAAAGATGTGGTGAACACAGTAGGTAACACGAGTCTCATTAAAACAATCATTTATAAAACTGAAATTTATTATGCAATTGGAAATACGTAGCAAAAAAACTGCCCTCTGGCATCCTTTCAGCTTGACCCAGAGTAGTAAAGCTAAACTAAATGAGTCTTTCAGTAATTTTAAACAAATAACTTCTCACTGCAGTCTAGATGTAGGTATACTAACATAGCTCAGTGAAAGAATTGATTAAAATATACAAAGAGCTGAAGGAATAAAACAAGAGTTGCTATGTTTGTCTATTTTAGTGTAACAATGAAGACACTTCAGAATATTTATCTGATATCAAAATTGTTATCAGATCTTTTTGAAACACAGAACAGTGGTCAGAGATGATACTCTTTATACACCCACTCACATATACATGAATCCATAGTGTTAACTCTTACGTGGTCCAAGAGTAATTAATACACCTATTATTCTATTATTTAGTGTTATTATCATGACGACCCTAGAAACAGCTCAGAGATCAATTAAGGCAAGCGAAAACTATGAAAGATCTCTCCATAAACTGCCTCTGTCATTTTTCACAAGCTCCTATCACACATCTTCTATTCCTTAGTGAATCTACCAAACTTGCACACTTTCTAGACTTCTTAGTATCTATGCCCAGAAATGAGAGTAAAAACTGTCAAGCAATTTTAAAAGGCCATATTGTAGTGTGATATATGACTTTTTTCACATTGTACACTTTCATCTTTACCTCCAAATTGCCCTTCTTATCTAGTTTCAGAGATGGTGGTTTAAATAACCTCTCCAATAACTACGTAATTGTGCTCCTAGGCATGATGATAATGACTTCTCAAGTGATTAGATTGAAGGAACTATTCGAGAAAATCTATAAAATACCTTTAATCTTCAATTTCTTTCTAGAAAACCAATGATTATGTGAAGACAGGCTACGATATAGATGACAAACCCAGTATGTATTTAAAAGATGAATAATTTAGTCATGGCCACGGAGAAGAGAGTCATATTTCAAATCCAGAACTCTCAAAGAAAATCCTTAAAAGGTGAGAACAGTTTCATGGGGGAAAAAGTTAAGGATGGATTTCTATTCTTTTAAAGGCACATATAACTCTAAATTATGAATCAACTTTTTATATGATGTAGCCTCTAAAATATGATTGTCCAAGAAGTAATACAGACTATTAATTTTTTAAATGAGTCTGAAATGAGTAAGTGGTAAAGAATGTAACAGTCAGCATCTGAGTGAGGCTAAAAAGTGAAGAATATTGTGATCCTTTGATTTTGTTTAGAATGAGAATGGTGATGGTTTTTAATACGATTGGGAATGCTTGAGAAATTAAGAAACGCTTTGGAAATAGGAAGAAGCAGTTATTTGAATAAAATTGGAAATAGTCATTAAGGAATGTGGAGAAAACAAAAAGGCATCTTTTAATAATTAGAAATATAAAACAGTTACTTCTTGAATAGGGGACAGGGACAATTGCACTTTGTGTGGTAAGAAATGGAGACACAGTTAACATGAGAAAAACTTTCCAAGAGCCATGAAAGAGAGTAGCAGGATAGCTAACATATGACAGAAGCAATTATAACCACACTTGGTGATGCACTGCAACATAAATAAACACACTTCTGAGTTTCAGAAGGGCAAAAGGACAGAAATTGGTATGCAAAGAAAATATTTAAATCCAAAAATTGATGATGTCCTGGAAGAATCTGTAAATCCACCACTAATTCTCTCGGTCTGATGTAAACTAGTTATAAAACAACCATAATTTGCTGGTAAATTGTTTCTCTTAAAATTCATAATGAACCTTAGGCACCTTGACAAACAGGCCAATCAAGGCACACAACAATACACACAGCGAGGAACACTTATACAACACAGAAAATAGCATGATAACTATCTTAAAAGCTAATATCCATCAAGATTTAGACAAGCTCGGTAAACGATACTGCCATTTCAGAGCAATGTGACACTGAAAATATCAAATTAAAATGCTAGGCACTTAGCAGCAATTATCTAATGGGTTTTTCCTTCCATGGATGTATTCCAAATTTCTTATTTCAAAATGAGAAGTATGTAGCATGATTTCTTTCTGGAGCTTGTTTGAAGTGGGGGCACCTGCTGTTTTGCTTCTTTGAGCAGAGCTCAGAGAAAAGCATTTCACGGGATGACACAGAAGAGAAGGTGGAAGTGTGCGTGACTATTGCTTGTTGTCACCTGAGTTGGATTTTATGCATTAGCTGTGCTGAAGAATACATGAATGGCATATAACACATTAAAATTCTTATGAAAGGCCCATACTCCATATATGCACAGGCTGTATTTCAAGCTAAATTAACTATTCCTATTTATTTTTCAAGCAGAAATTCTACACATTGAAATATGTGTTAATATGACATACAAACAGTACATTCAAGTCCATGGAGATTTTTTTCCTTATTAATATTACAATCCTTCTAAGTGAACTAATTTGGCTTTCTACTTTTAGGAGAAACAGAAAATAGAAAATCGACATTTTTTAGTCCTATTTCTTGGTAAGAAAAAGATAAAGCTTTAAACGTAAGAACAAATCTTAGTTTGTATTCCCTGAAAAACAGAAATGGAAGGGAGAATGGACACACTGACACCTTATTTGGAAAATGTGAACCCAGGGCAGCAAGAGTGAAGAAAAAGGAAAATGATGTAGGAGATGTGAAACAATATGTAGTTATGTGCTACTACCCTGGCTATTGCTTTACAATGGACTATGCAGAGGGCAGAGCTGTTCACCCAGCAGAGACAGCCACTTGGCCTCACTGTCATCTGGGAGAAAGAAAAGAAATACATTGGATCTTCCTGATTCCTTAACTCTCCCATTTTCCATTGGTTGAAATTTACCGACCATGGTGAAGTAATTCCCTTGCACTTCCAGCACGATGCTGTTTCAGTTGCCAAATCTTAATGCTATAATATATTGTTCTATCCAAATCTAGAAGATGTAACAAGTGACAGAAGCTCTAGATATGTGGCTGACCACGGGGACAATATAGAGACAGTAAAGGACAGCCAAGTACTCTTAGGGGAATGATTGGTATGCCTCAGGGGGTGGAAAGATTTGGGTACATATAAATTGGTCAGGCACTTGAAACAGAGCAAGGAACTGAGAAGATGCTAAAAAAATTCATAAAATTTGAGTCAGATACAAAGATCAATAAATTACAAATACAAAACTATCACTGATAATAATGAGGGCTTTTTCATTTGGTGAATGATAATGAAAACAGAACCCAGTACAGCTGCTCTTGAAAGATTTGTTGAAAAATGATGAGAGAACAGATAACAAGGAAAAATGCCTTCTGAATCAGCAATGAAAATAGGAAGAGATTTGCTAACCCTTGTTTTGATATGTAGGGATGCCTGGTTTAGGTTGTTCTCTGTGTTTTATCTCTGGAAGCACAGGAGTTTGACTGAAAAGTTCAATGTAAGGAATCTTAAAGAAAGGAAAGACAGTAACTGCCACCTCATGGAAAATGATAGTTATAAGTAATTCAACTACAGCACAACTGCTTCCTACTTGATAGCTGATAGTGAAAATAAAAAGTGGATAGTCACTGGAGAAAAACTGTTATAAAAATTCTTTCATTTTCATCATTCAACAGAACTGTTGAAATAAAAAACCTGCCAGGTTAAATTCCTCACAGAATTCTTTTAAGTATTGGCACTGTGTTGGGATTTTACTTTCACATGTAAAGTTAGTTTTGTTTTCCCTAGTTATATATTTCTCTCGAGATAACAACTTATATAGAAAATTTTATAAAAACCTCACTTAAACTGGCTCATCTATTGAGCTAAAATATTAAACATGTTCAAAACAATTTGTTTAGAATATTTTGTAGGCATGTAAAAGAATTCTCAAAAAATGATACAGGAATTTTGGGTTTAACAAACTGTCAGGTCTCATTATATTATCCAATACTTGCTAACACTTATTTGTAGCCCCAAAATCAGTACTCAGGACACTTTCATGGTCATTTCTGGAGATGCTAAGTGACAAAAAATTAAATTGTCCAATATGTATGTTTCCAGTTGAGATCAAACAAGGCAACACTTTGAGTTCTTACTTCAGATTTCAAGCTGGAACAAAATCCATTTCACATATACTCAACATCACATTTTTTCACATTTATTGTGCATTGGTTGGTGATTTCACTGTTTTAAATGGACACTCTGCAATTTTTTTTTTTTCTGACTGCCTCAACTATGTCCTGATTTATGACTTCCTAATTAGTTATCAGTGGTTTGCTAATTTGTACGACCTTACATGTAAATTAAATGGTTCATGGAGTATTTTTTAGAGTTCTCTTTGTAATATCTCATATTATTAACTGCTTTGGCTTACAATATTCATAAAACAAATTATAACAAATTCAGAATTTTAGTTATCTTGTTGGGTTGTAGGAGTTATTTACATATCCTCAATATGAGACCCTTATAAAATATATATGATTTGCAATAATTTCCTCTATTTTGTACAATAACTCTCATTATCTTGATGTCTTCTGGTGCACGAGTTCTTTGTAAATTTAATATATTTATTTTCAATTTTGTTCATAGTACTGTTGATAACATACCTAAGAATCTATTCTGAACTCAATATCATAAAGACTTATCAGTATTAAGAAGTTCTTTTAGTTTTACCTCTTATATTTAGGCTGTCAATCCATTAAAAAGTTTGACTAATCCTCAAAAATTTAGACATCAAAGTACTATAAAATCTACTGAATTTTAATGCTAGATATATGCTGAAAATAATTGAAAACAGGTAAATAAATACTTGAAGGAATACATGAAGATTCATGGCACACAGCATCACTATCTACAATAGTCAAAAGGTGGAAATAAGCCAAATATCCATTAACAGATAAGCAAATAGTGTTTTCTATGTTTATAAATGCAAAGGAATGTGTACATAGTGTGTATAAACGTGTCTACATTCATACATACTTGCATACATATACACATATGCATATACACAATGAAGTACCATAGAGTCAAAATAAATGACGAACTGATATATGTTCCATCATGCCTGAACCTCAAAAATACAAGTTAAAGGAAAGTGTCAAAAATAGTTCT
This sequence comes from Solenodon paradoxus, assembly GCA_004363575.1. Lineage (NCBI taxonomy): Eukaryota > Metazoa > Chordata > Mammalia > Eulipotyphla > Solenodontidae > Solenodon > Solenodon paradoxus. Next base: position 3,130,491 of record RJWH01000007.1, on the reverse strand, counting down.
CATGTTGTAAGATTCCACGTTTTTAAACACTCAGAACAGTTAAATACAAATAGCCAGAACAAGATCTGTGGTTGCCAAAACTGAAGGGAGAAGGTGTGGAATAAATAATGGGGACAGTGTTTTACTTAAGGGTGATAAAATGTTCTGAACTTATAGATGTGGTGGCTGCATCACCCTGTGAATGTGCTTAATGGCACTGAATTGTTCTCTTTAAAAAAATTAATTTCAAGTTACATGAATTTCACCTCAAAAATCTTTATATGTTAAAAATATCAAAGTTGTTATTACTTTCAAAAATTAAGTCCAAGTGAGTTCCTTTAGGAATAATAATAAACAATATATGACTAAAATCTGAAAAGCTGCAATAATTCTAGAATCATAAAGAAAATATACACAGGAAAATTTAAATGTATTTAGTTTGAGGAAAAAGGCAAAGACCAACAAAAAATGTATGTAAGGGAAGAGTTACTGTGAGGAAAATATCAGAACAATATCTGCCTGCATATAGCACCTTGGATTACAGTATAGGTGGTATAGAAAACATTAATATTTAACATCATTCTGAGCCTTACTATTTCAACTTCTCAGCACTTATAAATCATTATAAAAGGATAGTTAAGCTTTCTCTTCATCTGTTGATCAATGTACAAAATTTCCAGACAGAAAGGATTTGTTATGTGTGACTTTATCTACATGTAAATTGTCATTGCTATAAATGGCTATAAGAAAATAAGAAGTCATGATTGGGCATTCAATCAACTTCCACAATTTCCACATTACCTTTTATGTTTAATTAAAATTAAAACCCAAGAAGTTTATAATTTAGGCTTGCCAAATTACATCAGTTTTCTGAATACTAAAATGATGGTACATGTATGTGCTGTATGAACATACAGACACACAACCAGAAAGCAGTCACATTCCTTCCCATTGAAGAATCTCCCAAGCACTATACAAATTGACTACTGTGCTATTTTTGTCTAAGAGAAATTATTAAGTCAAACCAGAAATTGGCACAAATGCAGATATAACAGTCAATCCAGAGACAATATATGAGAAGACTTAGGTTAACTCCCCGGAGAATTTAAGCTAGATAAATTGCAGGCTTCTGCAGTGTGCATTAGAGATATGTGAGCTGTCTGCAGATGCTTTTTAAATGAAAGTCTTGTTCAAAATGAGGGATCTGTGTAATACAAAAAGGATGCCAAGTAACACCAGTATGTTCTGGAATTGCAGATACTACTTATATCTCAAGGAGGGGAGCAGTTGGATTCCTGGAAGATCAGTGGCTGCATCAAAAACATTATTTGAAAATTATAGGGAAAAAAAGAGAACAGTATCACATATTAGTGCTCACCATAAGACAAACAATATGCCACGTACTTTCCTCTAACCATATTTCCAAAGAACATTGATGGAAGAACTAATGTAGAATATTGCTACACACATCACTCGGGGAAACTCCTAAAACTAATTTTTTCTGTTGTCATTATGGTTACGATATCCCAACATGGCAGAACAGCCTGTCTGTTAATAATCTACCATGCTAAGCATCTATTTGAAACTAAATATTTTCATCACAACAGCTAGAACTAGTCATGAATTTTAAGGTATAAAATTGAAGTTCAAAACTAAAAGGAAAAGACCACCAGGAGTCAAGTATCTGCTTCAAGTCCTCATTTATTGTAAATTCTCACTGAAGTAACTAAAGAAAGAAAATATATAGATATCTATGTTGCCATTCCAGTTAAGAAATGGGACATGACACAGTCTTCAGGGAAGGATTAACCAGACTTGGAGCCACAGTATTTGAAATAACTACAAAGAGTTAAGTAGCTGTACCCATTATAAAATTTAGACTGATATGTAAGATAAATGTGTGTTATTTGCTCTTGTTGCTTTCTATGGGGGTGGGGGAGTTCAAGTTCACTAAAAAGTACACTATGTGCAAGAACTTAATAAGTACACAGATAGGATGTTCCAGAAGAATTTCTAGTTTTCTCACGACACTAGGGCATCATAAAGAGAAACAGGGTGATGAAGCTGCATTGCCTTAACAGAAGTATTTCTTTGTTTAGAAATGTCCACTCTCACTTCTCCCATGAGAATTGCAATGTCCTCAAAATTTTACATCTTTACTTTATCACTAATTTCCTGACTTACCTAGTGCAATTACTCTGGTATAGGGATGAATAAAAGTAATTTTCTATCTTTGATCTATATATTCACTGGCATATTAGGTAAGATTGAATGGGTAAATGCAGATGATTACTTCTAGGGTTAACTCTAAAATTCTCTTGTTTAACATCTTTACGTAAATGTTTTATAGTTTTAAATTTAGAAAGATTCATTTTCCTCCTAAGTCTATTAAATTTGCCTGGCCCTTGAATAAGCTAAAATCCAATTAACTATTTTAACTATCTAAATAAATAAACAGAATATCAATCCCAATATATAAATGTATTATTAAGGCTTAACTTGAAAGAGAACTAAGATTTATAAGTAAATCTTGTTTAATTAAAACCCTTCAATCATCTCCTTTGAAAGAACAAGAGCTTTTTTTAAACTATGTTATAAATCCCCTTTAGAAAGCATTTATTTAAATTGCTAATCATCTCATTTTTGTTTATAAATATATCTGTATAAAATTTAAATAATAGGATAACAGAATAATCTCCTACTGTTTATATCATCACATTACAGAAACAGAACTACAGTTTAGAACCTTTAAAAATAATCTACCTCAATTTTCCCATTTGCAAAGAAAATTTAACATTCAAATAACAGTAAGTTCTTCAGATGAAGACATTGATACAATATCAATGCCTATGTGTAGAAATCAACATATAAATTGACTAAAGAAATCAATCAATATTAAGACACAATAAAGTATTTAAAATCAATAAAATATAAAAAATGTCAATTGCATTTTATTCTCATATAATTTCTTGATACTATCTGGATCTGGTTTTGAGAAGTCTGCTATAGTGGAATATTCAGATCAGTGAAAATAAATCTAAATTTTCATAAATCTGTTAAACATCTACTAGTTTGTCCTTAGTATTAATAGCTCTCATGGAGAAAGAGAAAATAAAAAGAAACATTAGAAATCACATTTGGTGATTTGGTGGAGGGCAGGGTGTGTTGACATGTCTTAGGAATGGGAACATATGGGGAATCTACACATATGAGTTTATTTATTTTTAATGTGTAAAATCAAAATTTGCAACAAACAATTTAAAAATAAATTAATTAAATAAATCAGTTCAACCTCAGGCTCTAAGTATTGGCATAGTGTGTATTTTGAGCCAATAGCAAAATTTCCCCAAACTTCTCCAAGTTCCAAGATAATCCTGCTAATGCCAGGGAAGGAGAGTTTGGGAGCGGGGTGGGTCCCTTAACAGTGTAGGCCTTGCTGAAGGAGTTGGGCCATGAAAAATCCTCTCATAAAACAATTTTTCTTGTAGTAAATTGTTTGTACTATATAGAATAACAGGTCTATAATAAAGCGATAGGTCCCAGGCCACAATTCCTTTAATCCTGAAAGGTTATCTGATGTCCTTCAGAGATGCCATTGAAATATCATCAGTAGTAATCGAATTGGAAAGATTATTCTCAACTTTATAGGAAGGATCTATTTCATTTTCATTTCATTTCCTAAATAAGAATCCATAGGACTTAGACAAAGTCAACTCTTCTGAAGGATTAGATTCTTTTTGTGGTTCTTTATTGAACTCATTTTCAAAAGGCTGTTTGATTTCTAAGCCACAGTTTCTGTAAAGTTGTTTTTATGTGCAATGATTTATCAGCTGCCATGTGCTCCTCAGATAAATTTAAAAACTGTTCCCCATAACAGGCAGAGCCTTATTTTTAACAGAAATAATTGAAAAGGCACCAGGGGCTCCTTGAAAGCTCTGACGGTGCCATTGCAAGAACACCATTCCCTGAATCAAGTCAATAAGAGAGCAGCATGAGGAATAAGTTCCAAGCAATCTAATTTTTCAGGGAAACAAGTAAATAGCAGGTAATATTTGGAGAGTACCCTGTGATCTTAAGAACAGGGGAAATATGTAAAATGTCCTTCCCAACCAAGTCCCGTTAATTACCAGTCTTGTTTGGGTCTCCATCTGTTTATGATTGCAGTTATCATAGGATAATAACCCCTTCCTTGATCACTGACATTCCCTGCTTTATTATATAGTGACATTATCTATACTTACTAATCTCCTAGTAATCCATGCTGATCTGTGGAGTAATAACTACAGTAGTACAGGAACTTGGTTTCAAGCAGCACTGCTAGGGCTTTAAAATACATGTGTGCTTCTGTTTGTGGTTCCTTTATTTCAGCTCTTCAAGCAGGTCTGCATGCACTCTAAAAATAATAGGTAAAACACATTTGTTGGAAGGAAAACATGACGCTTGTAACAAACAAAATAAGAAAATGAGAAAGTCTCTGCATATTTAGTTATCTATATAAAGAAAAATGTGCCCTTGGGCCACTTTGTAATGAAGGCAGGTGGAAGCAGTACATGGTAATATCATTCTAAAGTTGCAGGTTGAAAATCAATTATATGTATCGACCCATGTGCATAAAAATATGTAGATTTTGCCCTGTACCATTTGTTCTGTCACTCCAATTGCTCATTTCTCTTCCTTATCCTCTGTTTTCCTTTTCTCCGCTTATTTCTTTTCTTCTACCTATTTAACTGTAAAGTCTTATTACTGGGAGAAAAGATTATAAAATGAAACTGGTGTTGGTTAGGGTGAGAATAGGATTATTTTTTCTTCCTCAGGCTGAATTGTGACTTCAGTATGGTATGACAGAAAAATTTAGGAATACCTCGTCCTAGTTTTCTAAGAAAATTGCTTTGGAACATCTTCTAAGACCAATTCATTAATTGTAGAGCTTATTAAGAAAGACTTTGCTACCCTGAGTACATATTCTTTTAAAAATACAAATGGAATGGCTTGCCAGACTTTTCTATATTTTTAATCAGACAAAACTTGTAAACTATAGAGTTTCTTTCCTTTGTTTTTACACAAACTACCTCAGGAAAATATTTTTACTGAGGATTAACAGAGTTATAGCATGTCCGCTAAGACTCTGAAAACAAAATTTCCCCAACTATCTCATCATAATCATCTCTGAAATTATACATTTTTATCATGCTAAAGCTGTTGCAAACTGGTCAGATGTACATTTCATTCTAAGTAGCTTTTTTTTTTTTTTTTTTTTTTAAGAGAGGAGGAAGGGAAAGGAGAAAGAAGCAAGCATTTTAGGGAGGGAGGAAAAGAGGAAGGGAGGAAGGGAGAATTATTATTTATTTATCTATTTTAGTTGCCTGCCCCCCTCAGTCTCCCACCCTGGCCCCAGTTTGGTTGTTTTCCATGGGCTTTACTAGGTCCATGCCCCAGCTGAGCCACCAGGGCATGACCTAAATAGCACTTAAGTGTTAAGAGTATAACCCAATTATAGTCCAAAGTGTTAAACTATAATCCAAATTATTAAGTGTTAGACCATAATCCAAAATTATAATCCACTTAAGTGTTAAGACTATAATCCAATTAAATTCTGGTTACCAGAAGGGGTCTGGGATGTGGCGTGGATTAATGGGGTAAAACCGGTTAGTTTTATGTTGAAAAATGGAATCAGACTTGTAATTTTGGCCTTAATGTACTACACACAGATACTGAGTTTATAATGACGCTCACCTAAAACCTATGTAGTACTAGAATCCAATCTTACTTCAAAGAAAAAAGACCAGCTAAAAATACCAAGTCAACTACCTCACTGCTCCACAGGCCTGCTGCCCATGGGGACCCATTATAAACTTCTGTTTGTATTTGAGTTTAAGTAGTAAATTTTACTTGACAAGCTCACTTCAAGCTCTGGCTTCTTAGTTCCTCTAGTTATAGCACCTGGTGATATTAATGTTTTGGAGAAATGCTTCCTTAGAGATAAACTGCAGTACTCGACACCCCTTACTGGAAGCAAGCCCCCCCGCCCCCCCGCCACTGGAATCTAGCCCCCACACACACCCAAATGACCTTGTTACAGCAGGCAAACTGAAGGACCATGTGAAACATCAGAAGCCTAAGCTTGTGGGATGTTTAAAACAAAAAGACCATTTAAGAATTTTTCTATAAAAATAACAGTTATGGTTTGTCACAAGCCATACTCACACTGCTCTTTATAATTATCTAGACCCTCAGGCCTGGTCTTGCAACTCTGCTATGGTAGTATTTGCATGGACTGGGCGTAGCTTTGATTGCACATGATGTATTTGTTAAGGTTGACAAGCCTGTCTCTTGGGAGCAATACTACTCCTGTGAATTTTTTTGTATATAAATAATTGATTTAGTACAGCTGGTGCTTTCAATTTCTCGCCTTAAAATCTAAGACAGTTAACCTAAAAAATAAATAAGTAAATAAATACATAGCACTTTAGATGTTATTTTTGTATCTTTAATGACTCATTTTGAGTATTCAATTCCTTATAATGACTCCATGGATATCTTACCATTCCTAAAGTCTTCATGCATGTTTATATAAAGAAACAGGAAATAAAATGGATGAAAGCATATTAAAAAGACTTCAAGTGACTTCTTGGATATGTATATAGATAGCTGAATTCATTTCTGCCCATCACAATGATAAATTAGGTTCTTATTTCAAAGGCTTTAGGTCAAGTAAACAAAATACTATTTCTCCATTTCTTCTCACACTTTGGCTTCTTTCACATAAATTCTGTCATATTGTTAGAAAAATTTAAATTAGTCTCTGGATTCTAAGTTTTCCAAGTTGTAAATAGTATCTTCATGAATTTTTTCATGGTTTCATATAGATTTATGAGTGCCTCTACATATATATTTTATCATCAGTTACATATGTTAACTTTTAGCTGTTAATTTTCTCTATAAAAGCAGCAATCACAAAATCTCTTCTTGCCAAGTTTTATGTCTGTCTCTACTGCTTTTCTGAAATGCTGTGCTTCAGTTCAAATTCTTAATTACTTGTTGTTAGTTAAAATGACACTATTAAACAATCAATATATTAATATTTCATGCACATAAACATACAGCTATTGACATCTCATTTGAAACCTCATAATAATACATGAGATTAGTAAATGTTATCATTATACCATTTTATGAATTAAAAACTGAGGTAATAAGAAGTGAATGCTATTTTTCTTTTGGTCACGGAGCTAAATATCGGAAGTATTGAGTAAATGTGTGTAAATTATATCTTTTGAAAATTGCATGACTTGTGTAAAAGGAAATAGCAGGAAAAAATAAGGATGCTAAAAATTAAGGATCAGCGCAGAGAAAAATAATCAGAAAATGAGAGGAATAAATGGCATGACATAAGAGCTTTCAAGAACAAAGAAGTGCTCATCAGCTTTAGATGCAGAAAGTGGTTTAATAACTGAAAGTGATATTAAAATCTGGCAAAGTTAGAACTTCTTTTCTGGTTAAAACAAATTCTTCAGAGATACGTTGTTTCTTTGAGTCCGCCAGGAACTCTTCCTTTAACTAGAGAAACATGATTATTTTTCTGGCTTTATTAATTCTGCAATGAGGTACATAAAGTGACAAGGGTTCCTTAGCCCCTTCACTGTTACTTTCATTTTTAGTCTCCATTCCAAAGTTTGAATCCTTGCGTGAATATTTAATGCTCAGTAAACAAGCTCTGCCTATGTTATTCTTAAACCAAACCAGGGAGTTGGATATAGTCTGCAGTTTATCTCTCTATGATTTAAGGACTACACATCCCCAAACCACCACTCCCAGTACTTTTTTTGATGCTTTGCATGTTGACAAGTTTCTCCTTGTGTTGACTTTTGTCCCTAGGAGGTTTTGTCACTGTATCAACATCTAGTTCTGTCCTGGTGGTTGATGTAGAAAATATGCACTATTCTTTTTTTTTTAATTGTCTGGAATTTTAAAGCACTGTTTCAACTGGGAAATACCTTACACTTTGAATCCTGGTGAGAGGCAGAATCCATGTGTTCTGTGGAAGTTGAGAGTTCCAGGTCCTTGCTCTCCCTTTGTGCAAGGGAGAGCCTGTTTTCTCTCAGATCCATTTGCTCCCTTTCTCTACTCAGCTCTGCAGCACAGGAAGCTGCAACAGCTTCTTGGGGAGTTTAGGGTAACAGAAGTGATTGATGGGTGTTTGGAACTTACGGGAATTAGAAAATCTAGATAATGTGTTTGCCGCTCCCATACTGTCTCAGACAGCATCTCTTTTTCATGTCCTCCATGACACTACCTCCTGGAACACTTTCTCCCCCTGCCTCCCAACATTCTCAAGGCATTCCTCTATTTTAATTTTAGTTCCAATCAAATGTGTTTTTCTTTTGGCTTCAGGTGGCACCTATGGTTCCTTTAAAACTAATCCCTCCTTCTCATGCTGAATTCTGGACAATCTCACTCTCCTCATTTGGCTGTTCAGCTCTTTGTTTATCTGATTCACCAACCCACTAGTTTGTTTCTTGGTCTCACCAACTAGACTAGATCCTGATCACCTCACTCATCCTCCCTGGGCTGGAGTGCTGGTTTGTCTTAGGACCCATAAATTATACACACTTACTGTAGATTTTGTCATGATAAAGAAAACTGTGCCAGAGAAACCCTCTCTGGTAGCAATGCAAGTTTTAGTGCTACTAATGCTAGTGATGTGTCCACTGTCCCATCTCATCATTATCAGGAGTTTCAGCTGTCATGCCCAGGCTTAGTGGCTACAGCGGCAGTTCGGAAGTGTGGCTTGGAGCATAGTTATGTCTTGACTGAACTTCTCAGTCTTCTAGAAAATTCTCTACACAATCACATTTAATAAATTATTTGCCTAAGACAAGAGAATTAATTTATCTTGCATGTCACTAATAACACTTACATACTAATGCTACACTCTTGAAACCATCATAGAATAAGAAAATGTAACAGATCATTGTAAGAGATGAAACTGATTATGGTCAGCTCAGACAGTTTCAATGTAATTTTGCTCGACAACACCCTTGAGTTCCAAATTTAGGGACAGCAATTTGGAATGTTCTCGATCAGATTATATTGCAATGGATTGATAGTGCCCTTCTCTCTGATAGGTCAGTGAGCTCTTTAACAACAAACACTGTGTCACTTTACTCCATATTCTAAGACCTAACAGAGAATAGGAAAAACGTTTAGTAAATATTTACTGAATGAATAGATTTCAGAGAACCAGACTTAGAAAGTAAAATTTTGTTCTGTTTTATTTCTAAAAATACAACCATAGAACTCTGAACATTGCATTTAGACTACACAATGTTATTTAATTCAGCTACTCTCTAGCTTTCTCCAGATTTCCTCCCTCATATCTCTTTTTAAGATCTCTCCCATGATTGACGAATAAAATAACATCTTCAGGAAAATGGCCTTCTAATATGTCAGTCAGTCCTTCTTCTGGAGTACAAGGCACCCTTCCCTTATGCTGATTAGGAGACTTATTGCATTACACTGTAGGAATTTATCTAATTATCTGCATCCTCTACTAGACTTGGAGTATGTCCAATGATCAGGACCATGATACATAATCTGAACCATTCTCTGGCATAATCTCAGGAACATTTAGGACTGAAATTCTTCATAGATTACTTGGCGAGAGCTGATAATGGATGAATTCAGAGACCTTTTTTTAATTCATGAAAAATTCCATGCAGGAACATGCACTTTTTCTGAAGGAATGGTTCAAAGTTGTTAGAAAATGTTTGTTGAATTTAATTTGCTCAACTATGTGTTAAATGTAATTCTATTTTGTTTCAATTTTTTATAATACAAACACCAAAAATTACAACATCAAGTCTGAGACACTGTTATTTCCATGGGTAATCTTCCACAATAAAATATTAAAAATTGAGATAAGAAAAGAGAAAGGAAAATAAGGAGAAAATAATATGCTCCACACAAAATTTTCTAACCCTTCTCTTTTTTCTCCATTAAGCAAGATATTTCTCCACATTTACTGTTGAGATGAATGAGATGAAAGAAAAGCACTGAAGTAGTAGTTGTAACTTGATCTCATTGAGTCATTAAAATTATATCAGTCAGATGCTCAATTTAATAGTGCATTGCTGATTTTCAGTCCATAATCCTTTATTTGAACTACTTTGGGTGAGATAAGTTTTTCAATGTTAGAATTTTCTAAATATTAGGTAATCTAACAAATTATATGCATTTATTATTATTATTTTATTACATAATATACTTGTGCTTATTATACAATGCAGTATGTGTACTCTATGCTGTGGTATCTTAGAAAGCAGCTTAAGAGAATCTGGGGAAGCACCCTGAAATCAAATGCATTAATAATGCTGCAGAAAACTCTATGGATATTCAGAATGAGAGAGATAAACAAAAACTAAATGAACCATTATCATTCCAGTAAAATGTTGATACCAAATTAGTTTGATTAGGTCAAGCTTTTAATGCCAAAAGATCAATTTTCAGTGTTATTTAGACCTTGGAATTGAAGATTTGTATTCGACTTTCCCTATTAAATACTTTATTATGAATTTGACGACTGAATTCTTCGTCTTAAACTACATCAGCTTCAGATTCATAATGGAACTTACAAAAGCTATATCTGCCAAAAGAACAGTAGGGGAAGAGTAATGAGTATAGGCAATGTAGGGAAAAGAAAACATGACATTTTAAAATACTATCTACTATCAAGAATAATTTAGTTTTAGAATGTATGAATATTTTATTACACACATAAACATATATACATGCATGCTCACAGTAAATAAAGAACATTAAACAGTATATAAGTATGATCAAAGTTACATTGGATGCATGTGTCAGAGGTTGAATAAGAAATTATGGGGGGGAAAGGAATATGTAACAATAAGTTTATCTCAGACTCTACCATCATGATACTTAAATTTCCCATAAGGTGATCAAATAGACTTTCATGTAGCAATTTAAAAAAATAGTCAAGCACTAAAACTTTCTGTACACAGTGATATCTAGAAATCTTCCATTCAATGTGGACTTACTGGTTAAACAGTCTTTGGAAAATGTTAAGATATTGTTTGATGGATCAGATGTTCTAGTTAAGAGATTTTGTTTCACATGGTTTTCACAGGATGACTTGCTCTGAATGATGTTTTTTTAAAAAGTTACTGAGATAGATTTTATTGAGAAAGTAAGAGACAAGCAAAATTTGAATGACTGGAAACAAAATATACCAAGATGAGCATGTAAAAGACAAAGGGTAGAGCACTTTTTTCAGATCTTTAAAGAACATTTTAGAAGTCAAAATCTTTTTTTAATTTATAATATTGTGAATGGTGAAAACCATATCAATAGCACATTAATCAAAACATGGCAAGTCAGTCCACTTATTAAAACATTTCATTAACAATACAATGTGTGTCATCTATCATTTGTTACCAGTTTTATAATACAAATAAAACGGGTTCAGTCACATACAAAGAAATTGAGTTTAGTGAAATCACCTTGCTAATACTTTTGGCGATAATTTCAAAATCATAAGCTATAGATACATGTAGTCATAGTGGAATTATTTTCTTCAACTCAAATTAGTAGATAGTGCACAAGATACAGCCAAATTCTACTTGTTATTTACAGAGAGGTGATCATACATAAGGATGCTGGAGACCATATGCTCCACTGATAGATGCAATTTCCCCCCAAATATCCACTCTTTTTTCTCTGAATATCCAACCATATTCTTTCATCATGAATCATTAAAAGAAACCCCTCTGGGGAAAACAGCAGTAACCACCACATCACTGATGTGATGGCTGAGCAGAGTGACAGATGGCACGTGTGCTTTCCACATTCTCAGAGTAGCATAATGATAATTGATGACTGTTGCAGATTTCACACTTTCCCTAGGGAACATTTCTTTCCTCCTTAATTTCTTTTCTTGTTTGCTCCAGTATCTTCTGGAAATTTTATTCTTTTCATTTACTGTTTTTCATTTATTCTAATTCTACCCCTCTTGTTCTTCTGACTCCCTTAGAAGTCCAATGTACAGCAAATATATTAGAAAGAAAATGTCAATACAATGATGTGAGAAAAGAAATGAATAGAGCATTTTAGATGGCAGAATACTTAATTTAGAAATGCTAAAATAATATGCAGCTTACTAATTATAATTACATTGTTCATATAGATTAATACATGTATGAAATTATGAAAAATACAGTTGACTAGTGTTTGCCTTGAGCGAATATTACTAAGTACTTCTTAATCAGGTTTCTTTTATAATTTTGGTTGATAGTTTAGTTCAGTCATGTACCTATGGCCCCACTAATGGGAATATAGTTTTCTATTAAAGAATTATATAAGATACTTTCAAATTTGGAATAAAAATACTGCAAATAAAGAAAAAAAGAGACATTAGGAAAAGAAAGGAAGAAAAGGAAAATTTATGTGACATTTTTAAAGAAAATAGTATCATTCAGGATGTTACTATCTTTTATCATTTAGAAAAGCCACTAATGATTCCACTTCCAGAAGTCTGGGAAATAGAAATATTATGGAGATTTTGGAGGTAAACTGACAAAACTGTGAAGATACAAAAACTTCTCAATGTTAAAAATTATATAGAACTAGATACTGAAATGATTGCTCTCAACTCTCCCCCATCCCTCTCAACACACACATATAAATACACATACAAATCGAGCCATCTTTATAATATGTTCTAGCGTACTAAGACATTCTCCTAAAAAAATACATAATCGAGCTCATTTTTTATTATAAAATAATTCAACTTTCTTAGAGTTTGTACAGTTATCCATGAAATTTCTATGGCAAGAATTTAACAAGTAACTCAGTGATTAAAACAAAATTTAAATAGGATAAAATGTATCTTTCAGAGTATAACAAAATACTAGTCTAAATTAACAGAGAAGTTTCTGTTGTGATCAGGCTCAATGATTTAAATAAGACTAAGAATTCATTAAAACTTTCTATTGTCAGAATAAATTCAGAGTTCTTTTAGTTAGAGGTTTGATGTTAGTGTGGACAGCTAACAGAAGTATTTACTAACGATTCAGAAATCAGTATGCAGATATGCTTAGTATTATAATGTTTGAGAAAAGGGAAAAATAAAAATAGAAATACATTTACAGATATACTACTTGACACAAGTATCCCCAATATTCAACATTATATTACCAAATGTCTTACGACATATATTTGAACTTTTGGCAAGATTTACAGGAAATTAAAGGAGGTCACTATAGAAAGTCAAAAGTTGGTCTAATATGAATTATTTTGAGGTCAGTTGGGATTAATGTTATTAGATTCCAGACATATACAAGAAACAGAAGTGATGTGGAATATATCGTCATGAGAAGCCCATTAAGGAAAATAAATTATTATAGTCTGAACAAAAACTAACCCAAAAGGCAAGAATTTAAGAGCAAAGAGAAACCAGTAAGTATTTAGACAAGTCGATAGTGAAAGTTAATAGAAAACTTGGGTGTCAAATAGAACTAGCCACAGGAAGCAAATTTTAAAATAAAATTTTAGAGTCAAAAAATTGATATTATATACTGTTATTGCTAGCTGAAATTATTCCTGGTAATACAAAAAGTGAACTCATAAGTTACTACAATAAAATAAATTTTAAAAAGTGAACTAGTTTTTCAATTATAACTTTTTTAAGCATGCTTAACTGATGAAACCAGAATCTTCTTTTACACACTGAGCTGAACTCTCAAAATCCATCCATGTGAACATTACATTCCACTAAACAAAAATAGCCCCACCTCCTCCTTTCCATCTACCTTCAAAATTCTTTACCTCAGTTTTTGATACTATTTCCAAACAAATCACCATGACCCTATACCAGTCGCTATATCCCTTAGCATGCTCGGCCCTGTCTGATCTATCCATACCAAATGCCTGAGGTCTTCTGTCGGTTTATAGCCTGAGAAAGCAGAGAAGAATATTCAAGACTGAACATTTGAAAAAGATACCCAGTTACTAAAAATAAAGATGTTCACAAATGAAACTAGTTCATTATTTCCTTCCTTCTCCGACAGCATCTTAAATTATCTTGGAGCGACTCCTCCTACACAGCACGTTTATCTCTCTTCACTCACAGATGTTACAGTTTTTCCCACATTCCTAGGTTCTCACCCCCTTCCCATACCCACCCCCCCTTTCAGAACCAATATATTCTGAGATTTAGTTTCCACAGACACAAAGGAGAGTGCCACAGTTGAACAAAAGTCCTCAAATGAATTTCAATATCACCCTTTTGTAAGGACAGACGAGGAACAATGATGCAGCCAAGATCTCCTAACACACTACATAAAGAAAAGTAGAAAAACTGCTTTCTAGTAGCATATAATGACCTAATCACCAGAAGCTCTATTTTTTTTCAATGTCACCAGAAAGACCATTTAACAAATCCCGGCTTAGTAAATTTTTTTTTAAATATGCAAAGGAACCCCTTATTGCAAAGACGAAAGCATAACCAACAAAAAATTTACTTTGTTAACTGGTAAACTTCAAATAGAAATGTTTCACATTCTGAAATGTTTCATATTCAAAAAGCAATATAACTTTCTATCATAAAATTAATATTTTTTCTAATGAAACTCAGACTTTAAAAAACTGATTATTCTAGTAAAGTTTAAGTGCCATTGTTTTCACTTGTAACTAGATATTAGTCACTTTAAAGAGTCTCTTAATTTTTCCATTTGGTAGTAGAAGCAACTTAGGTCACTAAGTAAAAGACATTCTTTTACATGGAATTGCTTAAGAGAGGTTATTAAAATATGGGATAACTCATGTTCTTCATAAGTCTAAGGAGCAATCAGAAAGAAGGGCAGGATAAAGTACACTTAAAATATAAAAGAGTTGAAAATTACGAAGTGACTTGCAAGGGATTTTAATCATCCTATAAAAGGGAGGCTTGAGCTAAGAAAAAATTCAAATTAGTTATCCTATAGAGATACAGTACAGGATAAAATTGAAGATAGGGCAAATATTTTATTCATAACAAGCTAACTAGAAATTTTAAAGCTGAAGTAATAACTTATATACATGCTTCAAAGATAAATATTAATGAATAAAGGAAATTTCCATACTGGCAAATGGGAAAAGATCTATAGCAGCAAATGAGTTCAGGGTTTTTGTTTCCTTTTCTTGTCTGTTCTGCGACTTCAATAAATAGGAATTCTCATTTCTCCTAGGTTTATATTTTATGACAATTCTAAATGCTGCTGGCATGTTCCAAATCCATAGCCATTTTTGATCACACCAATGAATCTACAGACTCTTTCCTCTTTCCTTACATAGGTAAAATTTCATTCTCTAGTAGATTTATACAGCAATTAATTAATATATTCCAATGCAACTGATCTACCATTTTTCTTTCCATATAGATGACATATCTCTTCTGATTCCATACTGCTGAGAACTGCAAATTCATTTAGTAATATCCACTAATAAATCAATTAGTACGACTAATTGATTTTAAGTTCTGATTTATAAAAGATCACAAAGTCTCTATTAATTATGTGCAGAACTTTACAAGGCAAAGTAAAAATTTTTAACAATTATATTTCCTTATATGTTTCTAAATGAAGCAACTTCAGTGATAAGAACAAAAAGAATAAGTCCAATGCTTAAGCAATGAAAATAAGAAAAGGTTAGTGCCAGTGTCCCTTAAACCTGGATTTCAGAATTTTTAATTTTGTCTGGAATCATACTTTTATTAGGATAGCATTTATTTTATGATGCATTACCTAGTATCAAAATATGTTTGATTAAATGAGTTCATAATTTGGACTCAGATGATGGATTCCAAAAGCATTTTTCTAAAGGATTTTTTCTAATTGAAGAGGAGAAGAAAAATTTTGAAGTTGAAGATAAAATGTTACCATGTTGCTGCTTTTTGTAGGGACTAAATCATGCTATTTGGATTAGAGTATGGAATAAATAGAAGTTTTAAATGTCATTTTCAATCAACATCTTATTTATCTTGTAATCCCTCTTGTCTTCTACACAGCACAATTTTTTAGCCATAGTTGTTACTTAAAAATATTTTAAAATTAAAATCTGTTTAGGGAGCATAAGAAGCTCATTTATTATAAATGGTCAGAGATAGAGTGCTTTTATAGATTGCCTGTGTATCTATGTGACTGGCAAATAGAATCATCTGACAAAATGAAGCACACATACACAAAAAACTTTTCTAGCAAACTGATTATTAACTGAAAAACAACTTTTATATAATCTTCTCTGTGACTGCATGATTGAAAGTCTGCAAGCGAGAGTTGCCAGATTCTCTGGAACTAGGAACTACTAAAAAGAGATTAGGAGGTAGAAAAATGGATTATTTCTTTAGCCTAATCTGTCAGCATCATTTCTATAAGAGAGCTGACTCTAAACTCCACCTTCATTTAGTAACTTTAGTATCAACAGCAGTTGTGTGACACTTCCTCTTTACACATTGAACAGTGACTACAAGAAGACCACCCATATTTGAGTATGTGGGGTTAGGTATTATCATCTCTTCTCTGTTACACTTAAAGTTCTATGTAGCTGCTTCCTATAGTTATTGTCTCTGGTTTATGCAAGTTTTCCCTTACTATCCTTTCAACATCCCAATATATGAATACACAACCTCCTGTATTAAATATTCACTGTTTGAAATACCAAATATGTTTTCTATTTCTCTGACTGAACTTGACTGATAGAACTGCATTAAGATACAGAATTTCTTTGATTGGCTTAATAAAAAAAGAAAGTAAAGGTGACTGCATTTTTCTTTTGTCTCTCACGGAAATACCCAAGTTATAGATCGGCATAGAAGACCTACTAAAGGAAGACAAGGTTCCATTAAGTGACCTGGGGACTCAAACTATCTTCCACATGGGAGCTAGTAAACTTTTTTTTAAGGTAACAGTAAAAACAGCAAATACTTTGTTTTTCAGGCAAAGAGTCAAAATTTGAGTTATCATGTAAGTACTTACAAGAGAGAAAAGAAATATCCACAAATTTGTTATTAACGATAGTCAAAATTTTATGTACACTATAATTTGAATATCTTATAATTTTCATGAGTCATGAAATACCAGTCTTCTTTTGACTTCGTTTAAGCATTTAAAAATGGAAAAATAATTCTTACCTTGCAATTCAAACAAAGAGGCAGGCTAGATTTGGCTGCAAGATGTAATTTGCTGACCCCTTGCCTCTTATTTTGAGTCACCATGTCCCAGATGTTTATTTTTCTTCCCATTATTTAAAATGTTTTAACCAACTATTTATATTCCATCCAAAGTAACAAACCCTTCTTTTATAGACATTAACTAAACAATTTATCTATTTCTGAGTGTCATGTGAACGGAAAACTATTTTATATGTTTTATGTTGTTTTTTTAACTCAAATTTTATATTTGATTCATCTATCTTGCTGTATGTAGCTCTAGATCATTATTTTTCACTTCTATCCAATAATCTATTATAGTAATATATAACTTTTTACTTAATGTATTATTGATGACTGTTTAAATTGTCACCTGTATGGAAGTATTCCAAACTCTATGAACATTTGTTTTCACTATTCTATAGGTAAAGACCAAGAAGTTGAGCTGATGAATTACAAAGTATGCATCTCTGTAAATATACAGAATATTAGACTCTTCTACAATGTGGTTTTTAAAACTTTCCCACCAACTCAGTAATATATGAACATTCTGATTGTTCCACATCCTCTTCAAGAATTTCTAATTTTGCTCAAATATGTAAGTGTGTAGGGTTGTGACATTATAACTTAATCTTCATTTCTAAATATAACAATAATATTGATATTGATATAATAATGATAACTTTCAATAATCTGTGCATTGCAAGTTCAAGGGGACTAAGTTTATTAAAGATGTTTTAAGGTTCTTGAGTTATCTAGGAAGAGATAAAAGTATTAACTCATTAATATCTGATAGCTAAAAAAGCACATTATAATTTCACCTATAGTAAAAGAAGAGACATTTACTTGGATACTAGAGGAAAAGTAAAATGATTAAAAATAATCAATTCATAGAAGTTCTCAGAAGGGGTGGAGAAGAGAGGTAGGCAAATCAGGTAAAAGGAATCAATTAATTATATGAAGGATAGAATTGGGCTTCTAGTGATATACATAATGAAGTATATAGAGAGGTTGATCTATGCTGGTCCACACTTGAAATTCATATAATGTTACAATTAAATGTTACTTTAACAAAGATTGTAGCATATTCAATTCAGAATGAACGAAGGTGAGAAAAACAGGATATGTGGGAAGTATTCAAAAAATAAATACCATCACAAATTTATATTTTAAAACATCAGTTAGTACAGTAAGTATAAATCACTGTATATTCTAATTATAATGCAAACACATTAATAAGATTTTATTAACAATGAATGAAAAATAGTTTTAATAAGATATGCACAGATTTAAAATTTGAGAATAAAAAGAAAAGCATACACCATTTTAAAATCAACTAAAATGAAAGGTGGTATAGCTATATTAATATCAATGAAAATGAATTTAGATTTAATATAGATTTGAAAATATAAATTTTATATTGATATAAAAGTTTAATTTACCAAGTTTGTGTAATATATATAAATTTGTATGCACCTAACAGTAACACCTTAAAACATATAAAG
Source organism: Solenodon paradoxus (assembly GCA_004363575.1). Taxonomy (NCBI): domain Eukaryota; kingdom Metazoa; phylum Chordata; class Mammalia; order Eulipotyphla; family Solenodontidae; genus Solenodon; species Solenodon paradoxus. The sequence continues at coordinate 3,111,807 of RJWH01000007.1, read as the reverse complement.
TAAAAATAATAAAAATCTGTCACTTTGTAGATGTTGTATTAATTTTACTATAGAGCATTTAAAACTCAAGACTAGTTTCTAGTAAAAGCAAATGTCCCAAAGCAGCCACAGATCCTGTATTTGCTAATTCTTTCAGTTATATTTCTCAATTTGCTTAAGCTCAACTATTAATTTTATAGCCTATTTTCTTTCATTCTTCTGCAGCACTAAGGTATTTTATATTGATTGCTTTTAAAAATATTTAGCCCACCATACTGGTAACAGATGCTCTATTCTTAAAGAAATCATGATTTTCTGACTACTTTTTTAAGTTAGTATTTTCTTTATTCCATTTAAGTTCACGGAAAACAACATAAAATGAAACAGACTAGTTTTACTGCAAATTCTTACTTACTTATCGATTATTTATTCCTGTCTGATTGCCTTTTTTCCTTAAATTTTCATTTCCTTTCAGCAAGTATTTTGGCTTCTTTTTCTGAGGCCGTCTAATGTTTATTCTTCCCATTTTCTTGCTTCAAAATAGCTTTAATTTCACATATTCCCTTTTATTTAGCTTCAGTCTATAAGACTAATACTGACAGTTGCACTCTACTTGTGTTCTTCCTATCATCTTCATATCCTTAAAATTGTTTTCATAATGTTTTAGTCTTTCCAGGTTATCTCACTCTACAATATAGTCCTCACTCTCCTAAATCTCTTCTTGAATGTATTACCCCTTCAAGCATACATTTCCCCTTTCTCTATTATCAAGTATCTTGAAAAAGCAGTCTTCTCTTTATAATCATCCACTTCATTTGAAATTGTGTTGAGACTTTGGCCAGTGATTCACTCTATCCAAGTTCTTTGGCCTGTTTCTCATCTCTGTCTTGCTGCAAAAGTACTGAACTTCTCTTACATAAACCTCATAACGTTAACTAATTCACCGTTAGAATCTTACTAGTTTCCCATTCTTGTCCTTATCTAAAATATAGGCTTCCCTTTAAGTTCCAGATTTTGTTGTGAAGCCCCTTTCTCCATAAATCTTTATACTACATTATTTATTGATCTCGCCTTATCCTGTGGTTCCAAATATTACTTCCATGAAATTAATTCTTAAATTTATAGTCCCAAATCTCTATTTTTCTGGCAGCCACTTAAGCAGAAACTGCCTAAGACATTCTTTATTCCTCCTCTTTTAACCTTACCACCAAGCAGTTGTCCCCACTGAGACAATTGTACTTACACAATGTATTTTTCATTCCTGCTGTCATCATTTACTTCACCATCACATCACTTAATTAGTCTCTTAATTTGACTACTTGATGCTCTTTCCTCAATCCATTCTGCACATTAAATCGGAGTTACTTTTCAAGGATATAATTCTGATCACGTCACCACCATCCAGTGCAGAAACTGGCTTTTATTGCTCCCAGACTAGAAAAATGTATTGGCATCAGAGAAATTCATAATCTGACCCCCATTTAAAGTCACAAACAAGTCAGACTGTTTCCCATTAGAAATTCTGGGCATCAACCAATCTAGACTCACTATTTGATTATAATACCTTAGTCAAGGCTCTGACTTCAGGGAATAGAAACCCTCTCAAGCTACTTCAAATGAAGCATCTACAAGAGTACAAGATCTTTAAACAGGACCAACAAAGAGTTAAAGCACATGAAATCTGAGGTAGACTTGGAAAACTATTAAAGAATGAAACAATCCCTTGTAACTTTCTTTGCTTCTACCAAAACTAATTTAATTTTCACTGCCCTGACTCCACATTATATTTTTATGAACTCATCTGTATCATCCTACTTTTGTGTTTTTGTTTCTTAGTTCTAAATGTTGAAAGACAGATATCTGTTGGTAGCTGGCCAACCAACAGGATGACTCTAGGAAGACACTATGACCAGGGAATGAGTCAAACTGGACAAGCAATCAAAAAATCTATTAATCTGAGTAAATACTGTTCCTTGTTTTGAAGATATTTATAATCTGCTTTCTACTTGTGATTGTATGTATCTCCCCCACACTGTCATCTTTCCAAACACCCCAAAATTATTAAGAATCCACATAAATAATAGACCCTCTTTAGGTTTTTTCCTGATTTCTCAACTGAAAGTTACCTTTCCTTCCTAAAAAATACCATAGCTCTTATTCTAACTCTGTTTCCTCAGACTTTCCTCTGTTAAGTTTCCCAAATACAGATGAAAGCAGAAACTAAAGTACTCCCAAAGATCCTTAGGACAGTAGAAGGAACACAGTAACCACTGGATAAATGTTTGTTAAATGGCAAATAGATTCCCACAGAATCATTAAAGGTAGGAACTTCTAAAATTTAAACCCAAGTATTTTTCAGAAAGTATGCCATGTTTTTATAAATATTCCTACAAGAGAAAAACTGATGAGCATTAGAATACATCTAAGACCAACACAAATCTGCTTGAAAAAAGACACTGCATTTATGTTCCAAGTGAGAGACCCAAATGGAGATTTACATTTAAGATGAAAAATAAGAACAAATGAACAAAAACTATTCAATCATTCAATGAGAATTCACTATTGATTTAGATGGCTCTATCCTGTGTTAAAACTTAATTTATGTTAACTGCATTCTATGTTTCCTAGCAACAAGACAACCATTAGTTAACCATTCTATTACTTTGTCTCCTAAACAGACCAATTCTTAAACTCTGTTGGAGTGCTCATCAGTCTGATACCTTTTGCAGACTGGGACCATTTAAATACAAGGCACAAGCTGCATATTGCAATTCCCTAGTTCTGCTAGTCTTTCCACCTCCAAATTGTATATACTTACTATTCAGATTACGTAAAGGGAGCGATTCTGTGCTAGATAAGGATGGCAAACTATCATTAAGCAAGAAGTATGGGGCTGCTAAAGCCTAAATGAACTAAAAGATTGTTTCATTAAATTATTAGTCTTATATATTATTGCATATGAAAATGGAGCAGAAAACTTCTGTCTTCTTCAGACAGTTGCTCAGTTCCTTTATAGTGCAAAACTGGCACATATACCAAAACTTTGTGGAGTATTCTGTTAGCTTTTAGGATTAGGATTTCAACATGACTTGATCTCTGAAAAGTTCATCCTGCTCATACTAGTATTTTTTTCTCAATATTTTATTTCTTTTTCAGATCGTTTTCTGGCTTATTAGAGCAGTTTTCTTTCTCACATATTTTAATTAATACTTTTGAATAGTACACAATGAATTGTATTTGTGGCTGTACTTAAAGGCTTACACTGTGAAAATTCTTTGGTATATTTCTAGATAAAGAAAGATAAAGTAGCTTTTCAGGGTATCACTCATTTACTTATAGTTGCCCCTCTGCTCCTAAGAATTCCAAATAAATTGAATTATTGCCTCCTGCAATAATTTTGCTGTACATATAGACTAGAGTCTTCTTTAGCAGAATAATTTTAGGCATTTGTGTTTTTCCTACCCAATATCCCATGGGATGCTTTTCATTGAATTTGGCCTAAGTTGTGGAATGAAATTTAAATGCAATTCTTTGATATTTTTCCCTGAGTTTTTTTTTTAAACAGTCTTTGATGTAGTAAGAAATGACTTTAACCCTATAAACCCCATCACCCTTTCCAATGATCTTCTTCCAAAATAAGTGTACAAAATAAGTGACAGTTTCACTATGAAAATGCAGTTTCTTGAAGCAACTTCTGGTGGTGCTCCCTTTTCAACTGGATTATTATCCTTATACACATGCACCTTTTTCTTATAAAACGTTCTGTGCACTCTTTTCTTTGGAAAATATGAAGAGAGAGTATTTCATCCAAATTTATGCCTTTTTTTTAGCAACTATCAGTATCAAACACACACTCAATAATGATAGGTGGAACAAAACTTTGTGGAGAAGCTCACTTTTCATTTCAAGTTAAACATTTTTGTTTATGAAGTGGCATATATATTGTCAGTCTGACAACTGAAATTGTGTAATTAGATATAATTATAATTCAATGCAATTACATTAGATGTAACTAAACTTAAAGTTTAAAAACTTCCTTCAAAATAATGTTAAAATCAATGGTTTCCCCTAAGCATAGTGTAGGTCTATAATGGATGCAACATCTTTTCCATTATTAATATCTAAAGAGACAATGAATCTTTAAGAAATAAATAAAGGGCTCCATGCTTCAGCATTAATTATATTGCTATAAATGACTTGGTATTATATTAGTCCTTTAATTTTTAAGATTGGGTCATGATATTCATCTAAATGAATGAAAACAATGGGATCCTGAAAATTCATTTCAGGAAATAGGAGTTCCATTACCCACTGGTTGACCTACTTGTGACATATACATAAGATCCTGTTTTGTTTTGTTTTGTTTTTCCTGACTGCAATGTCCACTACTTGACCTTTCCTTTGTGATTAATAATTTAGTAATCCCATATTTAGAACTTGAAATCCTGTCTAAAGAACTCCTATTCCAAGGAGTCTTTCATAATTTTTTATTTTCATCTTCCTTTGTCTCACCCTTAACAAAATGTGATAATACATGATATATTTATTAAAATTGTTTTACATATCTGTCACATTAATCAGAAGTTTATTGGAATTATTGACTTATTCTAAATTTATTTGAATTTAAAATATATCAACTAATACTAGACAACAAAACGAACAAATAAATATGTGTTATATAAGCATATCACTTGATAGGAAGTGAATATTTTAAAAAGTTGAGTTAATATTATGTCTATATTTAAAGCATATCCATATATTATAACAATTATTTTTTTAAATAATCACTTTAGAGGTACCATGACAATAAGTGTTAGCTCAGAAGTGAATTCTGATTTAAAAATAAGATCATTCATCCTTGTCATTGCAAGGTAATTAATGTAAATTTCATTTGCATATTCTTGGCTTCATTTCTTTTCATTCTTTAATCTTGTAATCACTCCTAGTAATGCTCTGAAAAGGTGACCTTAGAAAGCGATTAACGTATTTGTTTAGAATAACAGAATAATTGCTTGTCTATTAGCACAATGTTTGAACAAATAAACAATAGATTAACCTAAGAAAAATGTTTCTGAAACTGGAAAATTGATGGACGATGCTAATGAATGTTTTATCTCTAATAAAAGTAATGAATGTATTAAAATATTAAATAAATCTAAGCTTTTGTTATAAATTGGCATTTAGCAGTTGACTTCAATATAGAATTGCTTTATCATCTTCATCAATACAGCATAGCAATATAATAAAATTATTGTTTGCTTTTGCTATCCTCCTTGAACTTTTTCTCATTTGTTTCAGAAAATACTCAGTTTAACTTAGGCTCATCCCTTGGTTTATGAATATCTTTTGTTATATTGATACTGAGAGGGGTCTTACCTTCTTTGGTTTCTTGTGTTCTTGGGGAGATGACTCATCCCAAGACACTACTCATGTTGACAGTTTCATTAAGACTCAAGCGAGGTAAAGTAAATGGAAGTTTTATTGGCAAAATGTGGAAATGTGGGCAGGGTGACAGTATACCCCATAAGGAACAGACCCTGAGTTCTAGGGGCTTGGACCTTTATAGGGTCTCTGACTGACCTCCATGCCCTTGGTTTCACCTAGAGGCATTTCTGGCTCCACATAAGGGTGCATCAGGGAGTGTTTTTCCTGAAAAGGAGGGAGAGTTCCAGTAACTCTGCTGATGGTTTCTGTGCTTGTGCAGTACCCACAATTCTGACCGTCCACAAGGAGGGTCAAAACCACGATGCTAATTTTATTAAAATGAACATGCATGGAGCCAAGTTCACCAGCAGGTGAAACTTGCTCCTTCTGTGCCTGTGTTGCACTCCAGTTAAGACCTGTCTAACAAGGTTCAGCAATGGGTCCTCTTTTCCAAGATCACTGATGGGTGGGTCCCCTGACGTTTAAGCTGATTGGTGGAGCCCCCGTTCTACAGTTTGCTTTTGGCCACAGTGTCCTTTTTCTTATCAGCTCTGTCTGCACTGATGCTGTGGCCTCCACCTGCAGGACCTTCTCTGTCCTCTTCTCTCCCTCTTTCTTCCTACTGATGACTACCTATTCCCTATATCACTTCCTGTTACAATAGGTTTTACAGTCTTTCTTTCATCCTTTTTAATTTTCACATTTCTTCTTGGTCTAGTTCTTATATACATCTTCCTCATTTTTCACTTCCAAAGATGTTTTTCATTTTTTCTGGCATTCTGCACACTACTTGTCACATTTTCTTTTTCTCCTTTCCCTTGTCTCATAGTCTTCATTATAACTTGCAGTTCTTTTCATCTACTGGCATTATTCCTTTCTGATTCATCTGAGTTTACACTTCCTCATATTCAATAACTTCATTTTTTTAATATTCAGTTTCCTGCTTTTATAGAGGTCATATCTAAACATACATGTTATTGCCATCAGAAAATAAGAGATTTGTACAGGAAACTTTTGCTGTTTTTCACAATCTTGGGCTTTTTCACAATTTCTAATGTGAGCTCAACTAAATGAATTTCAGATTAACCTGGAATTTGCGGTACATAGCCTATCACCAATAACACCTCATCATATCTCTATCATTTTCATTTTAATGCCCATAATATAAAAATCCTAATTAAGAAGCTGATTTTTTTTTCATTTCCAATTCAATAATAAGATTATACTAGTTAACACTGAACAATTTAAAATATGCTGGGCCATTTTTTATTAACAGCTTAAATACTTTCATGAAAATCAAAACATCAGGACTAGAAACATTTGTAGTCAGATATATACTTCAATGTTTAAAGTGACACAACTTAAATCTTTTCAAAGGGCTATAAAAAGGCAATATCTATTTTCAAAAGAGCTGGCTTTAATGGAACACTTACTCTTTGTCAGGTGCTATACTAAAAGTTTTTAATATATTAAGTGATAATTTTAACACGATGAGAATGCGTATTTTATCCTCTTTTGTACAGATAAGAAAACTGAGACACCAACAGAGTACCTCTTTCAGGGCCAGCCAACACAAGCAGCCAACCCAGGGGCCTCTCAGACCCAGGCTATTTGCATTCAGAGGCTGCCTATGTGAGATATTCAGAAACACACCTGGCCTACAGACAGAGTGGTTAAGAGGTGCTCTTTGTTCCACGAATACTCACTCAACAAAACAGACGTCAAAACTGACTAAAATTAAGAATGTAGGTGACCATAAGAGACAGGATTGGTTGGTTTAGCTTTCCTTATCATAGTTCAGGATGACTAATTGTTTATGTGGTTGAAAATCTCTGAATACTAGGGGGAAAAAACATCTGCACTGACAAAAATGCTGTAGGCATCATATGTAAATTAAATTGTCCAATATAACAAGTATGTATCTAAGTTTGAGTCATATACTGATTCTGAAAATTTTTTTCAATGAAATTATAAACTTAATTGATTGTAATGTCAAATGTTTGATCAAATATAGACATATTTACACACAGAACAATATTACCTAATAATATTTGCTTGAACAAAGTTCTTTGAAAAAAAATCAATTGTAAAGATTTCTAATTTTAATTATGTGTTGTTACTGATTTGGGGTTTTATGCAATCCAGTAGGTATTCAGTATAAAAATTAAATATATTTCCTCATGTACTGAAGGCAACAATGCCTTTCTAACTACATTGCTGCAGAAAGTTCCATATAACAGCACAAGTTATTGTAGTCTTAAATCTGCTTGTCCCATCAACATGTAAACTTTGTTTCCTTTGATAGGAGCGATGTACATTTCTGTTCCGCACACAAAAGTTTTATTTGAATAAGGAACTAAGGAAAGGTTAAAGAAGGTCTATGGGTACTGGTTTCAGAGAGGAAAATCATAAATTAAGACATTTACTAAAAGCAGACTTCATCTGTTTTAAAATCTTGTTTTTGGATAGACATGATATTTAATATACAAGAAAACAAAAGTAAAAATAACTAAATGCCACCACCTGGAAAAAACATTCAGGAGTGAGACCCACCTTCAACACATAACAAGTAATGAAAAATAATTTAATCATGCGTAATATGGGGCATTTCATGCAATTGTACTTTTATTTCTTCTGATTAACTTGATTTAGTTGTTTGCTTATGCAGTGAAAAAAAAAAATACTAAATTCAAGTTCTTTTTCATATGTGGTCACAACTAATTCTTTTGCACTACTTATTTTGGAGCTTAGGTTCGCTTTAAAATGGCAATCACTCTTGCATATTGCTTACAAGGATGAATCAATTCTAAGATACAGACTATCTGGAGTCTAAGAAAGATAGAAAGGAAAAAATGATGGGAAAAAAGAGAGAAGAAAGAAGGTAAGGAGAAAGCAAGGGAGAGAAGTAGGTGAAAGGATGGAGGGAGGCAAAGAAATATAAATGCAAATGTTAAGAAATGTGTGATTTCTTGCTAAGACTTCTTGCTATGGACTTTAGCTTTAAATCTCTGGCATGACATTACTTCTCCTGCTTGTTGTTGTACTTGCTAACACTCATCTTGAATGCTGAGCCATTCAGAAATCATTCACTCATAGTGTGGAAAGCAAGTAACGTCAGAACATTTTCAAAGTATGGATAAATTATGACTACCACCTCACCACAACTGTCTCAGCTGGATTGCTGAGTCAATCTAAATTAATCTGTCAGTTTTAACCTATAACAGATATGATCCTTAGACCTTTCTTCAATTAAAATAAGGTGCAGTGAAATAACTTTGCTTCATTAGTAAACAGTCATAAAGTGAGCACTATCCAGTGGTATTTCATAAGCAATGATTTGTCCTAAAGGTACTCAGAACATAAATCACAAAATATTGGAACTTTCATGTTCGAATTTATTTTAGTATATAACTAAAGTGAATGTTAATTTTAAAGAGAACATATAGAATTTACGTATCTGTCACTTATGTATCACTGTGTTGTATTTATTATAGTCAAAGTATTCATCTTTAATATAAAAAATCCCTTAAGAAATGACAAAAATCTTCTTCATTATTAAATGAAAAAATATCTCCTTTATAAATTTATGGTTCTAAGAAATGAATATTCTATTCATTGTTGTTTTTACCATGTGTTACCATTGAACAGTAATTTATTGATCAACTAAAATTTTAAATGTCTACAAATATTTATTTGTGAACATTCCCACTACTTTTCCCAATTTCAGTGAAAGTTTAAAGATCTAGGTATAAAATCACCTTCAATCTTTCTTCCAATTTGGTTGTATGAATTATACTCAAGAAAGTGAAAGCACCCCCTACTGCTAATAAGAAGCAATGTGGAAAATTGTTAACACCCTAAATAGCTTTGATTCCTTTAGATAGGAAGATGAGATATGCAAGGGATAAAGATGGAAATAAGACATTAGTAATGAATATATGAAATAGCAATTGATTAAAAGGCCAAGGGTCTCTCTTCCTTCATTACCAGGCGTTATTTGCCCATTTGTAACACTGTATTTCCAGGAAAAGGAAAACTCATTGATGGCACAGAAACAAAATCAGAGCCTCTCTTGAAATAAATGTGGATATATTCTGTAACTTAATGACATTCCTTTTTTCCACACAAATTACATATCTGAAATTAATATTGATTTCAAGGTAAACATGTGAGTCTATAAGTATAAAGCACATGCTTTTTTATCTTTTAATCATAACAATAAACATATGTATGTATGCTTGGTATTATGTGTATGATACACAAACATAAGATTAGTGTATTAAGCTATATGAGTCAATCTTTTATGATTTGGAATGATTTTTTTTCCATTTTACAGAGTTAAAGTTGTATTCCTGATTGCATAACATGTATAAATACTATCCAAAACTATAATAAAACCCAAAGTGACTTTGTTTTCTCAAAACAAATTTAAATAACTAAAATTAATAGATTTGTAAATATGCATATTGTGTGTCAAACTTATTTAATATATAATTTTTGCTAAAATCTGGGTAATAAGTGGGTTATCATTTTCAACATAAAATTTATACAAAACTTTCTTAATTTTATATATGTCCCTATGTTAACATGGTACATAGTATACTTCAATTTTCAAAAAGCATCATGCATTATCCACATAAAAATATACAGAGATTCCTGGTAAAATCAATAAGGAGAGATGCCAGTCATAGGAAATTCATCTTCTGTTGCGGTATCAGGGGAAATTATTTCCAGTATTTTTACAGAAGGGGGTTTTGGCATTACTCAAATCACACCCAATAGATGACTTCCTACTCTGCTTTCCCCTAGGATATTCTCTATATATCCCTAGGAAGAGATCTTATGTTATTAAAATAAATTGCTTTCAGCTGTGAATATTTAATTACAAATAATGAGAAGCAAAGATGGCATGAAATATCTGTTGCTAGTTAACCAAAATACAAATTCGGTCTAGAGTCAACAAAAGTAGGTGAGAATCAAGATTAAATCATCAATTAAATATTTGGTAGGATAATTTAAACAAATGCCTGATTGATTTTAAATGAAAAATAAAAAGGCCTGCTTCCATTATAGAACTTGATAGGAAAATACAGAAACTCTGAGTGGAAGATCTTATTATAGAGACTTAGGCCACAGCATAGGTATGAAAACAGAAACACTCTAAAGAAGCACTCACAGAATTAAATATAGAGGTCTCTTTTTTCAGCTGGCCAAGGAAAGTTTTCTGAAGGAATGAAAGCCAGATGTGGTGTGCTTGCTGAGGCCTTGAGAAGGTGTTGGTAAGCCAAAATAAACACACAGGATTAGACATATTTTAAGAGGGCGAGGAATAGTCAAGTGTTGAGGCAAACATCTCACAAGAACTGTACCCAACTGAAAATCCAAAATCCACACATTATATTGGCAGTCTGACAGTACAGGGGTCATTTTTATTAGGAAAGGATTGTTCACTTTAGTTTTACTTTGCTTTTTAATAAAAAATTTCCTTAGTATATTTTTAAGTAGCTTCACTGAGGTGAAATTTTTAAGAAATAATTGTACATAGTTAATATATATCATCTGGCATGTTTTAATATATGTGGATATCATCACAGTCAAGATACCGAATACATATATATGCATACAAACAAGATGAACAACTAAATTAAAAAAGTGTCTTCCTCTCTCTTTCTCCCTTGCCTGCCTACTTGCCTTCAATCTTGCCTACATATTTCCTTTAAAAAAAGATGTATCAGTTTATAGAGAAAAAAATGACACTATGTTTTATTTATGAACATGTGTGTATAGATGTATATATATTATTATTATCATTATATGCTATGTTTAAAACATGAATAGAAAAGGACACACTCCCAACTTCAGAATAACACATGGTCTCGGGGAGGAAGAAAGGCTATTAAAGAGGAATGAAGTTTCTCAACTACATCTACAGTGCTTTATTCTTTAAAAAAGAAAATTCATACAAGCAGGACAAAAGTGATCTGAGTGGGGTAAGCTCAACATACATCCCACGGAGAAAGTGAAGAAGAAAACAAAAGGTGAAATCAATCAAAACATAACTGCACCATCCAACCCAAAAAGAGAGAGAGAACAAAGTCATCATCTGGAGCAACATACAAAAGGCAAATTATAAAATGACACTAAGCATCGTACACGTTAATGGACCAAACTTACCAGTCAATCAATGCAGAGTGGCAGAATGGAATTAAAAGCATAACCGAAACTTCTGCTACATTCAGGAAACCCACCTTCCAAAAGATAAACAAAGGCTCAATATCAATGGCTGGGAGACAATCCTACAGTCAAATGGCAACCATAATGAAGTAGGGACAGCTATATGCTATCAGATAAAAGACTTCCATCTAAAAAAGCATAACAAAAGACAGAGATGACACTATATAATGATTAAAGGATCAATCCAGTAGGAAGACATAACAGTAATTAACATGTGCGCACCAAATGAAGGAGCATCAAAATATATCAAACAAGTATTATCAGACCTGAAGGAAGACATTAACAGAAACACAATAATAGTGGGGGACTTCAACACCCCACTTACAACAATGGACAGATCGACCAGGCAGAAAATTAACAGGGAAACAGCCACTTTAAATGACCATCTGGAACATATAGGCATATACCAATCACTTCACCCAGTGATTACTGATTTCACTTTCTTCTCAATCATTCGTGGAACATTCTGAAGGATAGATCATATGCTGGGGCACAAAACATCTCTCAACAAATTTACAAAGACTGAAATAATACCAAGCATCTTCTCTGACCACAATGGCCTAAAACTGGAAACTAACCACAAAAAGAAAGTTGGAAGACCCCAAACCAATTGGAAACTCAACAATATGCTCCCGAAGGATTCTTGGATAAAATTGGAAATCAAAGAGGAACTTAAAAAATACTTAGAGACAAATAAGAATGAGGACACAGCCGCCAGAATTAATGGGATGCAGCAAAAGAGGTACTAAGGGGAAAGTTCATCACAATCCAGACTTATTTCAAGAGATAAGAAATATAGCCAATAAGCAACTTAACTACACATTTAAAACAACTATAGAAGAAGAACAATCAAAGCCAAAAATCAGCAGAAGAAAGCAAATAATCAAAATTCGAGCTGAAATAAACAAAATAGAAAACAAAAAGACAATCTAGAATATCAATGAAACCAAAAGTTGATTCTTTGAAAAAATAAGCCACTGGCTAGAATCACAAAAAAAAAAAAAAAAGAAGAAAACGCTCATAAATAGAATCATAAATGAAAGGGGAGAAGTTACAACAGATACCACAGAAATTCAAAATATCCTTAGGGACTATTATGAACAGCTCTATGCCACCAAAATGGACAACCTTGAGGACAAGGACAGATTTCTAGACAAATATAGTCTACCAAGACTGAACCCAGAAGAACTGGAAAACCTGAACGGAACAATCACAAGCAAAGAAATTGAAGAAATAATCAAGGGGTTCCCAAAAATAAAAGCCCAGCACCAGATGGCTTCTCCAATGAGTTCTACCAAACCTTCAGAGAAGAATTAACACCTATTTTTCTCAAGCTATTGCAAAATATTGAAGAACAGGAAATACTTCCAAATACTTTTTATGAGGCTAACATTAAACTGATACCAAAAGCCAACAGAAATGTCATCAAGAAAGAAAATTACAGATCAATATCTCTAATTAACATAAATGCAAAAATTCTCAACAAAATATTAGCAAACCAAATTCAACAACGCATCGAAGAGATTATACATCATGACCAAGTGGGATTCATCCCAGGGATGCAGGGATGGTTCAACAAATATATATCTATCAATGTCATACACCATATCAACAAGAACAAAAAGAAAACCACAAGATCAATCATATCAATAGATGCAAAGAAAGCTTTTGATAAAATCCCACACCTATTTATGAGAAAAACCTTCCATAAAATGGGAATAGAAGGTTCATACTGCAACATAGTAAAAGCCATATATGAAAAACCCACAACCAACATCATTGTAACTGGTGAAAAATTGAAAGCATTTCCTCTTAGGTCAGGAACCAGGTGAGGCTGTCCACTCTCACCACTGTTATTTAACATTTTACCGGAGGTCTTATCCATAGCAATTAGGCAGGAAAAGAAACAAAAGGAATTCAAACTGGAAAGGAGGAAGTAAAATTCTCATGAGTTGCAGATGACATGATTATATATATTGCAAATAAAAAAAAACTATCTAAAAACTTCTAGAACTCATCAATAAATAAAGTGGCAGGCTACAAAATAAATGCACAAAAATCTGTTGCATTTTTATATGCAAATAACATGCTAGAAGAAAATGAGATCACAAAAATCACACCATTTAAAAAAGACGTTAAATGAATGATATACCTAGTCATATATCTAACAAAGGAAGTAAAAGATCTATACAATGAAAACCACAAGTCCTTCTTAAAAGAAATAGCGGAGGACACAAAGAAATGGAAAGACATTCCCTGCTTGTGGCTGGGAAGAATCAGTATCATTAAAATGGCCATCTTACCCAAAGCAATATACAGGGTTAATGCAATCCCCATTAAAATCCCAAAGGCTTATTTTCAGGAAATAGAACAAAAAAAGTCTTAAAATCCCTATGGAACAAAAAAAGGCCCTGAATACTCAAAGCAATCATTAGAAAAAAAGAATGAATCTGGAGGGAATCACATTTCCACACCTTGAACTATATTACAAAGAGTGAACAAAACAGTATGGTACTGGAATAATAACAGAGGCATAGATCAATGGAATAGAACTGAATCACCAGAAACCAACCCACTCACATATAGTCAGTTAATCTATGACAAAGGAGCCAAAATCATACAGTGGAAATATGAATGTCTCTTCAACAAATGGTGTTGGGAAAACTGGACAGCCACATGCAAAAGAATGAAGCTAGACCACTCTCTAACGCCATTCACAAAAATTAACTCAAAATGTATTAGAGACTTGGACCTAAGAACAGAAACCATAAAGTTCTTAGAAGACAACATAGGAAAGACTTTCCATGATATCAGTCATAGAGAAGTCTTTGGGGACTCAACTCCAACAGTGAAACAAAAAGAAAAAATAAATAACTGGAACTACATCAAACTAAGAAGCATCCTCACAACAAAAGAAAATGTCACCAAAACCAAAAGGAAATCTACTAACTGGGAGAGGTATTTTCATTTGATATTTCCAACGAAGGCTTAATACTGAAAATATACAAAGAACTCATAAAACTCAACAGAAGAACAGGTAATCCAACCAAAAAATGGGAGGAGGCATTAGAAAGACTGAAGAGGATATACAGATGGCAAACAGGCACATAAAATTATGTTCCCACTCACTGGCTATCAGGAAAATGCAAATTAAAAAACAATGAGATATCACCTCATACCCAAAAAACTGGTTATTGTCCAATGTCTGGAAACAACAAATGTCGGCAAGGATATGGAGTAAAGGGAACACTGCACTGCTGGTGTTTATGACACTGTTTATGACAGCAATATGTATTCTTATGCTGATTCAGATTTCAACATGTGGTAAGAATTTATGCACAAACAGTAACCAGTGAATGATTCTGAACTGAGAGCTTTGTTGTATTCCAGCAGAGCTTATTTCACTATTTCAATTTTTAGCACCTGCCTTTTTTCTTTTTGAAATGTGTCATTTGTGAATATAAATGTATAAAAATAAAAGATGACAATGTGATATAAGAATATGTCTGATGTGTGAATAAATTCAAGATATAACCAGGCACTATGGTTAGGATTTTACAAAGAAGATCTCATTTAATCTTCAAAAAAATAACTAAACATAAATTCTGTTCTTATCCTCATTTTATAATCAAGACAACTGAAGCTCAGAAAGAAGGTAGTTATCAAGTTATCACTACTAGTTAGCGAAGTTTGAATTCATAGCCCTTGCTCTCAATTACACATGCTCATGCTCTCTCCCTCCCTCCCTCCCTCCTTCCTTTCCTCCCTCCCTCCCTCCCTCTCTCTCTCTCTCTCTCTCTCTCTCTCTCTCTCTCTCTCTCTCTCTCTCTCTCTCTCTCTCTCTCAAACACATACACAAACACACACACAAACACACACATAAATCCTGCTGGACACCTCTTAGTTCCCTTAAAGTTAGATTACAGCTGATTCTAAATGATTTTAAACTGTTGCCATATCTGATCAAATAACTGATTTCAAGAGAGGATTAAAATTATTTTACATCTGTGCAATGCTTTAATATCCTTTCAAATTTCCCCCTGTCCATCATTCATTTGATCCTCACAAGTTATTATTAACTATATTTACATATAATGCATATTAATGATTCTCCAACAAAGATAAATATAAATCCTTCCAACATTGCACAGTAGTTTCTAATTAACTCAACACAAACGTGCTTTTATTGCTTTGACATAATCTATTTCATCCTCCTTTATTATAGATTGTGTTTTACCTTTTTGGAGTGTTCTTCTGTAGAGTTCATTATATATTCATAAGATTTATATATCTGTGCTACTGGAAAGACTGCATCTTGAAAGTGTTAGTTCTTCATTCCTCTCCCTTTCCTTTTCATAAAATCAAAGAATATTTTTCATAACTGTAATTTACACATTTTCTCCATGATCTTGGATCCTTGGCTTTAAAAGCCTTTAAAAGCCTTTTGAAGCAGCACAGTTAGATACTAAATGTCATGGTGTCATCTCCTCTCTATATCCTTCATTTAAGCTGAGACTGTCCCTCTCAACCTAAAACTTCTGTTACCCTTATCTCCGGCTCAGAATACGAGGCAACACACAGGCAACCTTTGCTTTATGCTACTACCTTTAAAAACAACTGCCTAGCAGGGATACTGTCAAGAGTAAGTAAAATAGTGTATCAGAATATTAATGTTAAGCACATAGCAATTATTCAGAAAACAGTAGCTATCAATTTATTACTGATAAATAAATTTAACAACTTCATTAGAGAACTTATTTTTTATAAGAACAGGCCTATTTCATATTTTTCTAGGTAATAATTTTCTGCCTTCCCACACTTTTAAGTCCTTCAGGATTAATTATCCTCATAATGTTCTTTTCATTGCTTGGCTTTTTGTTTTTAAATGTTCCACTTAGCAAGATTTTTTTCTCATATTTCAAGAACATCAGGTAGAATTTGAACTTGAGCAGCCACTGCCTTAAGTTATTTTCCACCTTAATATTAAAAACCAAAATATTATATCCCAAAACAATTACATATCAATCAGGTCAACTTCTCATTCTTCTTGTGAGGTATATTATTTTTTAAGTTGCAATCATACTCCATAACATATGCAAGGTCCCAGAGAAGTGAACACAGGATATCTTGTAATGTGAAGATCAAATTGGATGTCTGTGAAAGGCTTAGGATTCTACCTGGAATGAAGCAACTGCTCCTTTAAAGTTAGTGTTTTATTATGCTATCAATGTATGCAACCGGTGACAGGGCAGGAGACATCTGGGTCTGCACCAACACCCTCATTGCTTGAGTGGACACCTACAGAATAGTTCTGCCATTGACCTTTAATTATGACCAAAGATTTCTGCAGTAAGCAGGAGCAGATGAGAAGAAAATGGCAGAAGGGTGAACAAGAAAAATAATTCTCAAAACACATGAGATGCCAGCTCCAGATTCTCAGGTCAGTTTGGGACATGTTTGGCCTTGTTCATGAAGACATGGACTCTCCACAATACAAGCAGGGGCTCTGATAGAAAACAATGCTGATAGCTGTTGTGTTTCCCCCTAGCCACAGGATTTAATCTTGAGATGACACAGTAAGCACCCTGCTTCATTTTCTCCTTCAACCTTACTTTTGAGTCCTTCTACATTCAATAAAGAAATGCATCTTCTATGTCTGTCCCTCATTTCTGTTCCCCAATCTTAGTAAATTCTGAAAAAAAAAATTAACCCCTGCTTGCAAATGTCAGTGACCTCAGTTTCTAATATTTCCTGTCACTACTATTAAACATGACTAACATGCCTGGCTAACAGGCCTGACTTTATCATGTCCAACGTTTCACTTCTCTCCCACATGCTGTTGAAGAAGTCAGTCAAAGGTCCACTCCAATTTGCATAAAGCTCTGCAATGAGGCCAAAGGCCCACAGGCGTGCTGCATCCTCTCTTCACAGCCTTATCCCAGAGCTCAAGCTCCACACTGCAGTGTCTTTTGTTAATTTGTTGATGTCTTCACCCTTTGATCAATAGCTATTTTATTAAATCCTTACCTCTGTCTTATAAAAAGAAAAAATACATATTCTTAGTTTTGTGTTTGTAAGCGACATAAATTTTCCAAAATGTCTTTTGCATTGTCATCCTAAGCTAGCTGGGTTCTTTTTTCAACTTTCAAACCATCCTGTTTTTGTCATACTCAGATGTGAGTGTTGCTTTGATTTGTCCTTATTTTTGCTTACATTTCTAATAACTTTACCCTATCTCTGCAGAAACATTTTTATGGACACTTTATTTTTCTTCTTCACTTTTTTTTTGCTTTTCTTCCTGCAATATATACTTTTTATTAATTATTTCTGTAGCAGTAAATATATATATATATATATATAAACAAAAACTTTGTAGTTGTTTCTTCCCTTGAGACTTTCCTTCATGTTTCGATATGCCCAGCTATTCTGAGCTCCTGAGAAGTGAGAAAAGAGAAATATATACTTGTGATTCTCTCCATTCTACCAGAAATGTGCCTATCTTACATATAACACAGTAAAATGTATACACTTTTGAGAAATTCACTTTACCTATCAATAAGCAAAGAATGTATTTCTAGCTTCCCCCATAATCTCCATCTTGAGGATTTTATGGACCTACTTCCCCAATTTCTGATATTTATGACTGCTGTGCATACTTAAATACATATCTTTTGGTTCCGTAAAATGTGATTCTCTGTAAGAAGTATTTATACTTCTGATAATATACTTATTTTACTGAATAATTTCCCATGTGATAGCCACTGTGCAAAGTGTTTTACAACCTGTTAAATGCCACAATGTTTATTATTAGTGCTCACAAATCAATGATTCTCTTCCCCTTCTTATATACACACAGAAACCTCTTTGCCCAACACCAATTCAATGTCAGAAGAGAACTTTGCAACCTATGACTACTTCTGCCTAGTCCCTCAGCTCGATCCTTGATTTCACTGAGATACTTCAGCACTTCTCACTGAAGACTCTTACTAGGCTTGCTTTGCTCCATATCCCCTCACTTTCAGAATCTTCATTTAAACCCATTAATATTTCCTCTGCTCCTGGTTTTCATTCTCCTAAGGCCTCTCTTGTGATTCGTCCATTCATCATTTGGTTGGAATTCTTGCTCAAAGATTTTCTTCAAATGGGCAATGTGAGTCTTACATCTTCCAAGTCCTTGCTTATCGACTAATCATTCTTTCACCCTGACAGGTGAATTATATCTCATTCGTCTAGGATTCTTGAATTGTAGTCCTTTTCTTTCACTAGGCAGTAGAAGTTATTACACTGTTTTTAGCTTCCAATAATAAAGATAAGAAGCCCAATAAAAGTTTAATTTTTTTCCCTTTGTAACATTTTTCTTCTATTTGGAACTTTTACAGGATTTTCTCTGTTTTCTGAATCAGAAACTTCACAAAGATACATCTAAATGTTTTATTTTTTCCCATCCATCTTGCCTGGAATCAGTGTGCCCTTTCAATTAACAAACTAAAATCACTCTTTAAAATAGGGAACATTTCTCTTGCCATTTCTGTAATTATATTCCTCCATGTATTCATTATTCTCTGTCTAGCTTTCTATAATCCAGCACTTTCCCAAGCGTCTAATATTTTCCTTTATGATATCAATATTTGTCTTTTCTTTCTGAAATTTAACTATTTCTTCTATTTGATCATCTAGACCATTATATTGGTTTCCATCCTTCAACATAATTTTAAATTTAAAATGGAAACATTTGGATTTAGAAATAAAATGAAAGAAAAAAAGTAAACTAGCACACACTTCCTACCACCACACGCACCCCTCACTTAATTTCAGCAGTTATCAGCACATGACCAATTTTGTTTTCTCTACATATTTTGTTTTATCTGCTAAGCTAACTGGGTTATTTTACAACAAATCTCAGATATCCTATCTTTCTGTCCATATATATTTCAGAATCAAAGGTAATTATTTGTCATCTTATGTCTTTCTGTATCTAATTACTTTATGTTAAAATTCTTATTGTCTTCTTCCTAATTCCTATTTCAACAGGAGTCAGCATGTCTGGGAGCTCTCATTTCCTCTGTATACATATGGTTCTAGTCACCTATGGGTCAAATTGCTGCAATGCTTTAACTGTAGGCCTGAGTGCAATCAGTATTCATCTTACCCGTAGTCCAAGATGATAAAACTAACCAAGATTCATTACCTACTCTCCTTTTTCCTTCTTTGACCTCACAGACTCTACCTCCATTAACTGATAATCTGATAAAATGGCAAACTAGCATTCACTCATAGTGGAAAGAGGAATAAACCTCTTTCCTATTCTCCCTTCAGCTAAAAATCTATAATATGTATACTTCAAGGTAAATATGAGTTAAAACCAGCAGTTTATCTCCTCTCTAAATCTTTAGGGTCCAAGGAGACTAGAAGGTCTTCTTCCCATAACCATTCATGCAAAAGAATGCTACCATTCTTCTCAAGGATCAATGGATCTATGCAAGTCAATTTACCCCCAACAACCATGGAGTCCAGACTCTTGCCTCTAGCTCACCTCTTTCACTTCCAGAGTTCAATTAGTGTCAAAGGAAAACTAAGTCCTGTGCCTCCAATCCCATCTCTTCTGAAAACCAGAAAAGTCATCTCTCTCATATACATGTCAAAAGTCACCTGCCGGTTGACTGGAGTCTCATGTTGGTAGATAAAAGACTGTAATTCACAGTGGAGGAAGGCAGTAATATACAGATGGATCACCATCTCTCCAAAAACACTTTTCTTGTCCCTCTACCCTTAGTATTCATTTCCAAACTCTGTGTCATTCTTGGGGAGTTTGAAACATAACAAAGGTCTGTGTCTAAGAATCTGAGCTTAAACAACATGTCTCTTGAGTTCATCTTATAAAACAAGTAATTAAGACTTCACCCTATGCATAGTTCCTAAGAAGATAATATTCCTTATAGTAAGGAGGAGAAAATATAAGTTGAACTTCAATGAGATTGTCTGGCTTCTATTTCTCAGGAAGCTCATAATGACTAAAAGGTGCTTTTCCATCACTAGTCACTAGTATTTGGGTCACACAGGAATATGAATTGGTTCAAAACTAGAAAAGCTTGAGTATTTAAAAACTATAGTATAATTATTCATTTTTAGTATATAAAAGATTATCTGAACACACACACACACACACACACACACCACGCACAAATTCTACTGCCTCTTCTTGACTAAAGGAATTATATGATTTTTCTCAAGGTTACTTATTCAAAATTCCGATAGGCCACCAAGATGTGCTTTACAGTATACAACATGAAAATGTCATTTCCCCTAAATATAAAGTTGTCTAATATGATTGTCTGGTTAAAATATGTGACTAAATAGCACTCTCTATATTCAAACACACAAAGGTATCCAGCAAAATTAGTTCTGGCAAAAATAAGCAAGCTACAAAAAGGAGTAATCTACCCTATAAAGAAATATTCCGTAGAAATATTTTAGGGATTTTTCATAAGTGTAGAGGAAAAGCAGAAAAATGATACTATACACTTGCTAATATTTGAAACTGAGCTACCTAAATGAGCCATAGAAAATCTGTGTCTACTCACTTGAATTGTTGAAAGGCAATATCTCAGGGGATATATATTAGAATTAGATTAACCTTTATACCAATCATAATATAAAACATTTGAGGGAGCTACAGCAAATCCTACAACATCTCTTCTTTGACTTTGTCAAAGACAGGAAATCCATAGTTTTTAAAAAATGGAAGAAAATACATGTAAGATAACAAAATCTTAAAGAGAAAAAATTATCTCCTCTATAAAATACATATATTAAAATGAACCTGGAATGCCCATAGAGAATCATGCCTTGAGTTAAGAAAACACAGTGGGTTCTTCTGGAAATATGATGATGGTGGCAGACATCTGTGTGTGTGATTGGCATCTAGCATCATCCATTATTCTGTCATATCTATTTCATCAGTGAGCAAGAAGTCTCATAATTTTAATGCAATTGACCAGAGTTATTCTGAGAGTTCTCTAACAAAACTCTGATACAATATGCTTTCTAAGTTATAAGTCATCTCTTCAATACCTCTTTCATAATACAGTGTTGTGCACCTTTCAAGTACTTTCAGTAAATTGATCTGATATTTTCAAAGTTGAATTTTGAAAAATATAAAAAAACTATAGACCAGAAAAAATACTTTAAAAATATGAAAACCATTTTACATTAGAAATATTCCTTTCTATGTTTGATAGGTAAAGTTTAGAAATGAATAGACTTTATTAAATAATCACCAAAATAAAATAGGCACCCCCATCTCTGTCAAATAAATTTTTAGATTTGTATGGACCCAACAATTTTAAAGAAATATCATCATTGAAAGATATAGATCAATTTAGTTTTGTTATAATAGGAGAGATAGATGGCATATCCAAGAAACATTCAAAATTTAGCTAAAAAAAAACAAAACAAATGAACAATAAACCCACATGTCATTCCTATAGAATCTCATAGGTCCCATAACCCAGAGAAACGGTAGTAATCTTTAAGACCAAGGAGATAGTTAAGTCCTAGAGATAGCTAATTATTTTCTCACCCATCTGGGAAAGGCAGGCAGGGTAAAGCTAAAACAGATACTAATAAGGATCAGTGGTAGAATGAATGCCTCCAACTGACTATAAAAGAGGGACATAAAGAGCAAAGATTATGACTGCAAGGCATGATTTTTTTCATTCTGATCTCAGAGTGGCTATCATACGAATCAATTGCAAAATCTCATGAAGATTCTCATTAAAAACAAAAATTTGGGCAATGGACATAAACACAAATAACAATAAACATATCTAAAACACAAATGAAGACAATTAAACAAGTTTAAACTTCTTTGAAATTAAATAAATGCAAATTTAAAAATAAAAATATTAACAAATATATAAAGGATGAAAACACCCAGCATAATAGCTGGCACACAAAACTAATATTCCAACTAATTCCAGTAAGAAAATAAGGAACTTCTTATCCTGAAAATTCCATTACTAGGAAAGCATCTGCAAAGCACCACCTCACACCAGTGACAATGACCTATATCAAAAAGATGAAACAGTAGCTGTTGGAGGGGTGTGCAGAAAAAGGAACTCTCCTACACTGCTGGTGAGAAGGTAAATTGGTGCAACCTCATTGGAAAACAGTATGAAGATTCCTCAAACAAATAAAGATGATTCTACCATTAGATTCAGTGATCCCACTCTTAGGCATATACACAGAAAATACAAAATCTCTAAGCAGAAAAAATATTTGCACCCCTCTGTTCACAGCAGTACAGTTTACAATAACCAAGACATGGAAACAAACTAAATGTCCACCAAGAGATGAATAAAGAAAGTATAGTATATTAACTCAATGGAATCCTATGCAGTTATTAAAAAGACAAAATTATGCCCTATTTAATTATCTAAATGGAACTGGAGGGAATCATGTTAGGCAAAATAAGTGAGAAATAAAAAGACAAATACAGGATTGTTGTGTTTTTTTTTACCATGCAGGGGTGGTAAAGGACACTGAACACTGAATTTCTGGTGATGGGTGTAGTGTAAAATACAGACTGAGATGCAATTTCAAAATCCTAAAATGAATATGGTATTGTGAACAAAAAAAATTACAAATATTTTACTATTTAAAATAGAAGTATTGGAAGTATCTGAAGGGGATACATCAACAAATGCACAAAATATTGCATGTACCAATGTTCACAGAGCATTTTTTAATACCAGAAGTTTGGACAATCTAAATGTCTTCCAGTTAGGGATTTAACAACCTGAGTGATCTAAATCCCATTTTAAAAAGATCATAAATATTGATATTTCATTTGAGCCTCTATATTTACTGCTACCAATATATCCATGTGCCCCACATTTACCAACACCCTTTCAGTGAAGCCAGTGCACATAACTGACAGTGGATAAAGGGTGGTGAGCATAAGTGATGAGCAACATATTCATGCTGAAATATTTAAGATCTAGTATGTGAACATTCATCTCCCTCTGCCCCTACCTATAAACTAAACACAGTGGGTCCTCAAAGAATGTTTTATTCACTATCACTTTAACATTAACATTAAATAAAATGACATTATTCTAAGACCTGGTTTTATTATACATAGTTTCACTTAAAATCACATTTCCGATAACCTATACTGACTTGGTTAGGTAGTTTTCTGAACAATATGTCTATGAGGCAAATGTCTCAATCACTGAGTCACTACTTGGAAGATAACAACTAGATCCACAATAGACTTTGTGAGAGCAAAATCAAAATTCAAATATGTTGTTAGGGAATTGGGGCAGGGAGGGGAGAGGTGTGTTATTACTATCATAGAGACTACACTAACCAACTAAAAAAAAATGCTTATAGCAAAAATGGGACACTAGTGAAACAAAAAAATAAAATATATGATAATGGCTTAGTTAGAAGATAGTGAGAAAACTATTTCCAGAGAGCTGTGAGATATGGATTCATGTTATGCAAAACACGTGATAAAAATAATTTGTGATCACTTGACAAAGACTATACAGTTAATGAGTAAGTATCTCTGGGTTGATGATTATGATGATTAAAGGAACTTAATAATATATGTGGTTAATTATGTAGGGCAAAATATTACAAGAAAATAATAAACTTAGGATAGAATTAGTAAATTTGCAAGAATAAATGAAATAATTTGGGGTCTTGAAGAAATGCAAATCATTCTAGATCCTAAGTAATTAGAAATGAAATTAAAGATAACTTGGAGAAACATGATGATCCAGTTCTTCAAGAAAGTTCTGTCCCTGTAGTTCTGCCTTCATGGGTTTTTGACTTTTCTCAAGAGCAGTCAACACATGAACAAATTTTAGAAGTCAGTGAGATTGAGGAATACGTGTCTTTCAGTTCCTGGGCTTTCCTCATTAGACCTGGTCAGAGATGTGATAAAGGAAATCTAGAGAAAATTCCTACCATTGGATGACCATAAGACCAAAGAAACATTTCAGCTGAAACAAGAAGAGTTCAAGTCAGTAAGAGGGAGAATTTCCAAGTCGGAAAAACCCAGCCAAAGTTTGGAGAGCTAATGATTTGAGATGCCAGGAAAGGCAAGCCAATCATTTAATGTCATCACCAATAGCACAATTTTAATACGTTCATCATTAGCCAAATGCTGAAAGAGATACTCTTATTTTACAAGTATAAACACAGATATCTCATGACAGTATAAAAATTATTTCAAAAAATAATATATCCTGTTAATATGACTCCCGTAAAAAGGGAATAAAAAAAAAGTTTTAGGGAGGTTAATTGACCTGGAAAATTAACACTTATTTTTAAAAGCGAGAAATACATATCGGACCTAAAGTATACTCCAAGTGGGTGTTATGCTTATCTATCTCCTATCTCTGAGTCTTAAGTCAAACTTCCTCTGTTCTTCTCAAATTCAGAGGTAGGACTCTGCAAACTACTTGCCTGGGTTAGTTGACTTTTGTTAGGTTCCAGTAAATGGATCACTAAAAAGAGTTGTTAAGGAGAGAAAAAAAGAAAAAAGAATTTGCTTTTTTTCTATATGCTAGCTATTGCTGGCAACATTGTCTTGGCAATGTATCTCCTTACCTCAGCAACTGATGCCAGTCTCCAGTTTGTCTCAGCTTTTTCATAACTTCTTCATTGAAAACTCTCAATGATTATCAGCAGATTCCATCTAGGCAACTGTTTTCCTCAGAAGATGAACTTTAGCTCCATAAACTGCCTCCAAGCTCCTGAATACTAGCAGTAGTCAAGTAGTGTCTCCATCTAAGAAGCAAGTCTTGATTCTGTTGGGCCTCTTCTCTGTATACTCAGGGTCTGATAATGCCCACGGCCTACCTCCTACCCTACCGGCAGTAAGTAGTAACTCCTGTAGCTCTTACCTTTGAGTTAGTCTTGCCTTCCCTTCACTTCCTTCCCCTCCTCTCCCCTCCCCTCCCCTTCCTTCCTTCCTTCTTTCTTTTTTTGCTCTTTTATTATTTAATTGCTACAATACCTGTTTGATTCCCTATATTTGACTCTCATTTTTGAGATATTTAGTATTTCTATTTTCCTGTCTTTAAGTCCATTTCCTGAACTTGAAATGATACAATGCATGATACAAAGAGATGTCCTAGGAAGCAGCTCCCCAAATGAAATACTCAGATTATTTTTGTCCTTAACCTTGATAACAGAGCGGAGCTCCTTCCTTAAAGCCATAGGATGCAAGTAATCCATGATGTTTGTGGTAACACAACTCATCAAATGACTGATTGATTGATTGTGAGGGTCTATCAAAGAAAGTGCTTTCAGAGTCCTAGGGGTATGGCATGCTGCTGTTTCATAATTATATCAGAAGGCTGGTGAGGGAGGGATACTCCTGCATTGCAGAGTTTGCAGAAAAAGAATGACAATCTCGAGTTTGCATATGCCGATTTCAAAGCAAAGACTATTTCCCAGAATACTAATGACAAGGGGCAGTATTTAATTTCCAAAGAGAAGGGAGTGGAAATTACTATAAATACCTCAAGGACCAAGTTATAATGTATATATTTTGAAAAGTTTTTTTGTTTTGTTTTTAACCAATGTTTAATTGATTGCAATATCTTCAGAAATGAAATATATGGACAACCTATATAATATTGCCAGTACTTTATGACGTGAATGTTTGTTTCTAACATTCTAACATTCTAACAGTATTTCTAATGTTGAAATACTGATGCTCAGTGTGGAAGTATTGAAGAGGCGGACCTTTGATAATAAGGTCACGAAAGTGGGACTCTCATGAGTGACATCAATGTCCTTATAAAAGAGACCCCCAAAAGTTTCCTTGTCCCTTCCACCATGTGAGTACACAATAAAGTCTACAAACCAGAAGAAGCTCTTCACTAAAACCCCGCCATGCTGGCATCCTGAATCTTGGACTTCTTGTCTCTAGATTATGATAAATAAATTTTTGTTATTTATCAACTACCCAATAATCTGTAGCATTTTATAGCACAATCTGAACAGATGGAAGATATAACTTTATCTATATAACAGAAAAATAAAATAAAAAAGTTCTGGTAATCAAAAACCAGACTTGAGTCACCACAAATAAAAATCAAACTGTTTACACAGTTTACAGACATAAGATAGCTCACAACCTTTAAGCCCTTGATGGAAGAAGAGGCTAGTTTCCCTTGAGAAATGACCCTGAATAACTGCCACACAGATACACTATAAAGTTTTTTCTTAGTCTGCAGATCAAAACAAGGTAGAGTGGTAGTTTGATAAATGATATTAGCATTTAAATCTATATCACAATGAACACAGTGGGCCCAAGATATATCAGTAAATAGACCTCAGCAACTGGTATTGGCTCCCTACCTCACAGAATACAAGCTATTATGAAAGGCAGGAACAAGTGGAATCCCCAGAACTTCCCCTTCTTACCAGAACAGTAAACCATGACTCCAGTACATGCCTAGGAAGAGTTCAGGGATAAGAGCCACCAGCAGAAAGCAGATGAATCTCAAAAAACAACAAAAAAAAGCCTACAACTACATACTCATAAATTTCACCACAGGATTTCAACAATTAACAGCTGTAATTCTAGAGATGATATCTTTAGTGGCATAAATCATCAGTCAGTCCTACCTGGTTTGTCACTGATGTGGGCCAGTGGCTCTGCTTTCTTCTTCCAGAATGAGGGGAGTAGACAGACATGAAGGCATTTAAAACAAGGGGTAAGGAAGAGTTTCAAGTATGTGTGTGCTGATGACTGAGAAATATTTACCAGCTCCTCACAGTCTGGTTGGGTCTCAGAGGCCTCAACGCTTCTGGGGCAGAGCGAGATTCCTTGCTGTGAGACCGCAACACATTCTTCCTGCCAGGATTATAGCACAAATACAAAATATATCTTGCAGAGTGGTCTTGTACTTTTTCTTTTCATTCTTTTGATCTTTTAAAAATAACAAATATACATGCAGCCTGGTTGACTTTCTGCTAGAAACCTGAAATAGCAGGAGTTTAAAGAGTACAGTCAACATTCTGTTTGAGCAGAGGAAGCTGCTGTGCTGGAAGGTAGGGCAGCCCAGGACATGGGCTTCATATCCGAGGATAAAGATGGGCCGATAGGGGAAGCCCATGTCGGTGCCTTAGTCGCCTGAACACTGTAGCTCTCTCTTTACCACGTGTCCACTTCACAGCTCTTTTTAAAATTCAATCTACTTATTTAAAGAGGCTATACATTAGTTACAAGTCCTCACTTGTGCTGCTCACCTAGAACTTTTCCAGAAAAGTCTGCATGTCTTCCTTGATCGGTTTTCTACAAGTAACACAAAGTTGCTGTTCACAAACATCTGTTTGCTGGTCTTCAAGGTGAAGCTCTGGGCGTGGCCAGTGGAGGCTGTGTGGAAAGAGGAAAATGAACACGCTAAGAGTCGTACAAGTTGCACGTGGCCACTCACATGACGAGCCAGCCCATCAGCCACTTGAGCAGGAGGTGGAGCTGCTCCTAAACACCGCCCTGAAGTTGTGGTCAGGTGGCTGCCCAGGCCCAAGGCGCCCTGTCCCATCGCCTCGC